>JABUQX010093435.1:97500-100000 GCA_015478945.1 Trachelipus rathkii | reverse complement strand
CTTTGATGGAGGCGTGCTGTAAGCACTCCGCCCCTCGTTCACAACTGTTATATATATTCTCTAAGTGTCTCAATAATAATACTTTCCCTCAGTTTTGGAAGCACGCACATGTCCAACCTATTCCGAAAAAAGGAAGCCGCTCTGATCCTTCTAACTATCGCCCTATAGCTCTCACTTGTATTCTATCTAAGATCTTTGAAACCCTTCTCAACTCTCATTTCTTAGATCGTCTGAGTTCATTCACTCGCCTGATCGCCAGTACGGCTTTCGGAGATCGAGGTCTACTGTATGATATACTTTTCTATCTACTGATTTATGGTTTTCCCGCCTCAGTAACTACGGAGACTTGCGTGGTGCTTGACATATCCAAGGCATTTGACTGGGTATGACACGTCACTGCTCTCCAAGCTCCCCTCCTTGGGTTTCCTCCTTTGCCTACTTATGTCTAGTTTTCTTTCAAATTAATATCGGCGGTTGTTGATGAGGCGACTTCTTCTTCTTTTTCTGTCAAAAGTGGTGTTCCTCAGGGTTTTGTCTTATCTCCTACTTTATTCCTACTTTTCATTAATGATCTTCTCACCTGCACATCTAACTCTATCCACTCGTATGCCGATGACTGACCCTTCCTTCTTCAACTCATTTCAATTCTGCTCCTTTTACTTCTAATTGCCTCTCGTCTTAGTCTTTCCGATTTCTATTCTCGCTGATCTGATAGAATTTCCGGTCGGGTCGCTCAACCTTGTGAAATTCAATTCTTAAAAACCCAACTTCTACAAATCTCCCTCTCTAAGACACCTTCTCTAACTTTCCTATCTCTTTTCGACGGTTCTCTCGTCTCTCCTGTTGACAATATAAACATCCTTGGCCTTAACATAAACAAAAAAATGTCTTGGAAACCTCACATCACAACGGTTGCTAGGGCGGCCTCAAAAGAAAACCGGGGAGTTCTGTTTAGGTTATAGAGACTTTTTTTCTCTTCTCAGTTGCTCCAGCCATACAAGGGCCTCATCCGCTCTTGTATGGAGTACCTGCTCTCATATCTAGGGGGCTCTGGTTTCACCCGGCTTTGATAGGGTCGAGTCAAAGGTCAAAAGGCTTATAAACTGTTCTGCACTTTTCAGTTCACTTGACCCTATCTTTGCGGCGCCGATGTTGGTGAAGTTTTATCTCTTTTCTTATATGTGTCAGGCAGCGGCAGTGCCGGGAGGGAGCTTATCACCGCGCACCACCACCTTTACGACGCCCTTGTAGCACATGGGGTGCTATGTCGGCGTATGATTTTCGTGTGCTGATATCTGGTAACTCCAGGCTTGTTCGCTGCGGTGCCTTCCTTCTTCCTGCCACCACTGTTCTGATTTAATTCTCTCTATCTCTGTGTTTCCCGCTGAATTTAATCTCTCTCACTTTAAAGCCTGCGTCTGTGCTCATCTGCGTAGTTTGCGTTAGTTGATGAATATCTGAGGTGTGCAACACCCCCTCCTTGAATAGGGCTCTGCCCGTGAGTGGTGGTGACAACTGTAAATATATATATATATATATATATATAATATATATATTATATATATATATATATATATATATATATATATATATATATATATATATATATATATATATATATATATATATATATATATATGTATGTATATATAAACTGTATATATATATATATATATATATATATATATATATAATTTTTAATTCAAACTTCAAAGAGTAAACATCCGCATCCGCATCCGCATCCGCATCCGCATCCTCATCTACTTTAAGATCCGCATCCGCATCCTCATCCTCTTTAAGATCCGCATCCGCATCCGCATCCGCATCCGCAAACAGTCAAATTTTGACATCCGGTCCATCACTAATATATATATATATATATATATATATATATATATATATATATATATATATATATATATATATATATATATATATATATACTTTCTTTCTTTATCCTCCCTTTTTTCCCCCTATCTGTGGGGTTGGGTGTGTAACATGCACAGAAATAGAATTGCTAAGCCTCTAAGATTGTACATATATTGTACCTTATTCCACACCATATTTTCACTATTATACATTAACACAGGTAACAACATACCCTCATTCAAATCTCTAGCGCACTCAAAGCTTAGTTCCTTTGTAACCACTAATTATTTACTTGCACCAGCCACCTTCTTACCATTCACAACTTTCCTACCATATTCTTCCATCATCCGTCCTATTTTCATCCAACATATATCCTAAATATTTAAACTCGGATACTTGTTCCAACTGCTCACCATCCAACAGGATTTCACACCGCGGACTCTCCTCACATACTTCCATCACCTTACTTTTATCTACGTTTACTTTCAAACCCCTCTACCAATCCTCTCAGCGTACAATAAGCAAGGCACCCTCCACTCTCTTCCAGTTTCGATCAGTCTAACATTTTCCCCTCACCACCCCTACCTCTAATTGTTCCATCACCCCATCCATATGCAAATTAAATAAACAA
>JABUQX010093435.1:80000-82500 GCA_015478945.1 Trachelipus rathkii | reverse complement strand
AGACTGTCCCAGTCAAGCCAACAGAACCAATCACCAAACAACATGTTCATGCAAATCCACAAAGCACACTAGGGCTTGTCAATAACTATATACAGAATACACAAAGTTTAAAACATGCTCATGCAAATCTACAAAGCACCCTAGGGCTTGTCAATAACTAACTTATACACAAAGTCTACAACTAAAACTAAAAACTATATCTAAAGTATATACATGCTAACCCCACTACAGCTTTAATAACTATAGTGACATGCAATTAACCTTAATAACTATAGTCTTAGTCAAAATATAATATATGATACCCAAATCATCCATAAACCTATCCAGTCCTTTCTTAAATGTTGCAATCGAGTTACACTCAACAACCTTCTGTGGCAAACCATTCCAAAATTTAACAACCCTATTGCTGAATGAATACTTTCTTATATCAAGATGGCATGCTTTCTTCTTAATTTTCTTATTATGCCCCCTGGTCACCTGTCCATGCTCTACTATGAAAAATTTATTGGTCTCTGTATTATCAATAGATGTAAATATTTTGTAGACTTGTATCATGTCCCCTCTGAGAAATCACCTTTCTACAGAAAACATTCCTAACTCCTTCAGCTTCTCCTCATGCTCTTACTCTGAAACTCAGAAATCATCCTTGTTGCTCTACGTTGCACTCTTTCTAGCATATCTAAGTCTTTCTTTAAATAAGAGGCCCAAACTTGTGCACAATACTCTAATACTGGCCTAACATAGCTATTATACAGTTTACTTATTACTTCCTTGCTCTTGTAAACAACATTGCGATTTATTATGCCCAGCATCTTATTAGCTTTATTCCTTGCTTCCAAACACTGATTAGCTACTTTCAAACTGTTGCTTATAATCACACCTAAATCTTTTTCTTGGTCCACAAAATTCAATGTCTGTAAGTTTATTTGTTACATGCATACAAGAACTATTAGTCTCCAAACTATTATCTAATCTTTCCTCAGTAAACATTGAAGCAAAATAAGCATTGAAAATGTTGACCAACTCCTTATCTGAACTCACTAAATTTTAATCAATTTTAATTGGACCAATTGTCCTATTCTTACTTTTAAATTTATAAAAGCTAAAAACTTCTTCAGGTCCTTATTACTATTCCTTGCTAAATTAATTTCTGCCTCTCTCTCTTTGCCTTTCTTATTGACTGGGTTAAGTTCATTTCTATTTTTCCTATAATTTTCTAAATCATCCTCCCTATTACTACCCTTGAATATTTTAAAACATCTACGCTTTTTGTTGATTTTATCTCTTATCTCTCTATTCCACCAAACAGGTTTTCTCTTCGCCACCCTAATGGGTTTATCTTTAAAACATACTGACTAAATATTCATTAAAATTTGCTTAAAATGTTCCCACATGATAAAACAGTTTTGGTCTATAAACTCTTTATCCCAGTCAGTTACACTAAGCATGTCTTGAAATTTGGTAAAATCACCATTTCGGAAATCTATGATCTTTTCCTTATTAACTTGCAATTTGGGTCCAGATATCACATTCATATTAAATCTAATTATATTATGGTCACTAAGTCTTAAATTCTCCTCAACTCTAACCTCACCCACCAAACTTTCATTGTTAGTTAATATTAAGTCTAACAGTGCATCGTGTATTGTAGGTTCATGGACCATCTGGCTCAAAAAGTTGTCTAGTATACAATTTATAAATACAGAACTTCTGTAGTTACTATCAGACAAGGAATCCCAATGAATGCCAGGAAAATTAAAATCACCCATTATGACTATACCTTTTTCTTTACTGTGGCATGCTGTCTCAATTTCTTTCACGATTTCCGAGTCTAATTCTTGACTCTGACCAGGAGGTCTATAAAATGCCCTTACTCTATATGATTTATTGTACATAAGGATATCTACCCACACAAATTCAACATCATATTTAGTTTTAAAGTCAGTCATTAATACAGATTGAATATTGCTTTTAACATAAAGCGCCACACCATCACCCTTCTTTCCTCTACGCTGGTATAAATAAAGTGAATATTCGTCTATTTCATATTCCTGAAAGGAGTCTCTATATAATTTTTCATTAACCCATGCTTCAGTTATGCAAATAATGTCTAGATTCTCATTTATGGTATAACTAATCAGCTCATCTTTTTTTTCTAATGCCCTGAGTATTAGTGTAAAAGCATTTGAAATTCGAAATGCTGTTATTTTTATTGCTATCATCATTATTTGAACCTGTAACAACACTAGTTTTATTTATCTCATCACTATTACAGTTACCATTGCTATTATTTGTATCATTTAGCCCATCACCCCTAACTTTACCTAGTTTTTTGATAAACAAGTCTCCAAACTGGTACTGAAAAGAGCAACACCTTTACGTCTCATGTGAACTCTGTCTACTGCAAAAAGATCTTTATCCATAAATTCTCTCCACAAATCCAAAAACCTAATATTTTCTGAAAAACACAATTTCCTAACCTAAAGCCCTACTTCCCCAT
>JABUQX010093435.1:67500-75000 GCA_015478945.1 Trachelipus rathkii | reverse complement strand
TTGAAAACACATTTCCTCTTGCCTTTGGGGGCCATTATTTCAATTAATTTTAAATTTTCAACAGGCCTTAAAATTTATTTATTCTCTCTCAGCTGAATATATATATATATATATATATATATATATATATATATATATATATATATATATATATATATATATATATATATATATATATATATATATATATATATATATATATATATATATATATATATATATATATATATATATATATATATATATATATATATAATGTTAATTGTGAATAAGACGGCTCCCGACCCGTGAGTGCTAGAGAAATTTATTTTTAGTGTATAAAAATAATTTTTTGTAAAGTAAGAAATTTTTAAAATATTTGCATTATACATAAAAATTTTATTTCCTCAACTGTCACGGGTAAGGGGTAAGGGGTACGGGGGCGAATCCCTCATAGAAATACCCATTCTGTCATGCATGCATTTTGCATATATATATATATATATATATATATATATATATATATATATATATATATATATATATATATATATATATATATATATATATATATTATATATATATATATATATATATATGGCAGAATGGATATTTCTACCCGTGAGTACTGCATAAATAATATATTTTTTAATGTATAAAATAAATTTCTGTAAAATAAGAAAATTTAAAAATGCATTATAATACTTATACTTACTTTATGTTTATTCACGCAGTGGTTCCTTTTCTCCTCTTGTTGTATATTCCTTTGTGATGCTGGACACAATTAATTCTCTCCTCTTTTATTGTTGTTGAAGTCGGACACAATTAATTCTCTCCTCTTTTATGTTGTTGAAGTCGGACACAATTACGATGAATGTTCTAAAGTCACTTTTTAGTCAGCCCTTATAAATCCAGTCAATGTTTCTGATGAACACCAACAGCAATTGTGAGAAAGACTACTTCAATACCACACACAAGCATGAAAGGCGCCCCACACACTCATGCATACTACCCAGCTGTAATTCTCACAACCACCACTGAGCGAACATTCACACATTAACCTATCAGTTGCACAGTTGATACAGATGACTTTAGTGATGTGTCCTGTAGTAATCTCTCCCTTTTGGATGACCAGTAGATGAAGTGTTGCCGATAACTTTCTTTTTGTGTCCCGGAATATTCTCTCCTCTTGTGGTATTTTTTCCTCTTATTGTAGTGGTGATGACAATATCTGTTAAGATCTTATTATCTTATTTCTAGCCTTATGCTAGTTTCTATCTTATTATTAAATGTAATAATATAATTCTTAAATATAAATCAGAGGCTTGCAGTCTCTGAAACAATAAAAAGAAATAACAATTAAACATTGTTTATTATATGTTAATCCCTATCAACTTAATATTAATTCCCTGAACAAATGCTAGCCATTTGTTACAAGGGTACCTTTCCCATGTACTTATAATAACATATGTACAGGTTGCTGCTCCTCTCCGCTACCCGATCTTCCTTTCTTCTCCATTACATAAAACAGGAACAAGACAGGAACAGGAACGGGACCAGGAACAATCTATCAATCTTATACTCTTCTCTTTCCTCTTTCTTTTCTCACTCTTTTTATTTCTCGACATAGTTAAACATGTTATCACCCTTAACACCTGTTTTAGTCAGAATATCCGCTATCTGTTCTTTGGTGCTAATCCACTCAATCTTTCCTATCTCTCCTCTCTCCATCATTTGTTTAATTGATGCTATGTCTATTCTTAACCTTCTACTCAATACTCCTGTTGTTGACTTTAACGCTCTCTCTAATGTTTTACTATCCGTCTTTATGTGGATACCTATATCTGTCACACCTGTGATTTCCTCCCATATCCTTTTTAAGTAAACGGCATTCTCTGCTGCTTCGCCTAGACTCAAAGCTTCCGCCTCTATAGTTGATTTGGCTACTCTTTTTGCAACCTTCGATTTCCACAATAAAGGACATCTTCTTCCACTCTCGTCTACCATACTCAAGATGTAACCAATTTGTGAATTGCCGTTTCCCACGTTATTGAAAGAAGCATCTGCATATACCTCAATCTTTAACTCCTTTCCGAGTTTCTCCAGGTCTATTTTTACTTCTTTGTCTTCCATCTTTCTAACCACTTTAATTGCTTTTCTCATGTCAGAGGTATATCCTTCTTTAAATTTCTTACTAAGCCAACTAACTTCCACGGCTAAATCTGGTCTTGTATGCTGTGACAACCAGTTTATTCTTCCTATTAAAGCTCTATATTCAGTCATTTCATCTCCTGTGAGCTTTCTCTCTTCTTTAAACCTCTTTCTTTCTGGGCATTCTATTCCTTTAACATACCTAATTTGATCCATTTTTATGTGCTCTTCCTCTTGTTGAATATTCACTCCCACATATTTAAACCTCTTTGTTTCCTCCACTCCCACAGTAATTCTATTCTTCAAACTACTGATTACCTGTTTTTGAAAGTCCTTATCTCCACCGTAACAAAAATCGTCTACATGTGAGCACATGATTCCTACCAGTTTATTATTCTTTGTCCAATAAAATACCGTTGGTTCTATTTGACACCTTTTTCCTCCCAATTCTTCCAGTATTTCTACTATACTATAGTACCATGCCTTAGCAGCATCCCTAAGACCATAAACCGTTTTTCGAAGCTTCCATATCCCTTCACTTTTAGCTTCTTTAGGAGGTTTTAAATATACATTTCTCTTAATTTCGTTTCCTTGTAAATAAGCGGTTTTTACATCTAGTGTTTTACACTCCCAGCCCTTGTGATTAATAATGCTCAATGTCACTTTTAAAATTTCAGCTGAACACGTAGGTGCATCATTCAATTCATCCACCTTCTGTTCCTCGAAACCTCTTGCAACCAATCTTGCCTTACAAATGCTCTTTCCATCCTTTATTTTTTCTGTTATGATCCACCTTGTTGACACAACCTTTTGCCCTTCTTTTCTCACCTCTTCATATACCTTATTATCTTTCCAGTTCTCTAGCTCCTTTAATTTTGCAGCCATAACCCTCTCGTCATTGATGTTTACCAGTAATATTTCTTCATTTTCAGGTATCTTACTGAAATCCTTATGTTCTCTTAGATCCAACCATGTCCTATCTCCGTTGTTAAGGTTCTCAATATTATAACTATCACTCCATTTACTGCTGTTTGCTTTCCCCGCTCTATTTAAGATTCTGACTTCTATTGATTCATTTGTTAGTCTATTTATCATTCTCCATCTTTCACCTTGTTTGACCTTGGGTACCACCACATCAATTCTTTCGTCTCCTTCCTCCTCACTCTCCTCGTCCTCTTCTTCCACCTCGTTAAACTCTCTTCTACTAATTATTAATTCTTCTTCATCTTCATCCTCTTCTTCTTCCTCTACCGCCCTTTCTTCTTCTTCTTCTTCTTCGGGTTCTTCCTGTTGTTGTTGAATCTCCTCCCCCTCTACATGTTTGATTCTGGTTATGTGTACTCTCGCCACTTCCCTTAGAGTACCTCCATGTTTCACTATTATCGTCTTTCCATCCATGCCTATTACTTTAGCTGGTCCTCTCCACCTTTTTTCATTTTCTCTCTTATAGAAAACTTTATCTCCCAATTTAGCCTCTTCTATATTGTGTTCTCTTACACTTTTCAGTAACGCTCTTCTAATTCTTTCCTCTGATTCCTGCTTTATATGTATTTCTCTTGCTTTCCTCAATGCATACATATTCTTTTCCATCATTTCACTTTCGTAGCCAGTTTCCATTTCGGTTAGGCTCATTTCCCCATGTACATTACTGATTCTGGGATTACTTCCAAAAACCAACTGATTAGGCGAAAAACCTCCCTTCATAGATAGGCAATTCTTTGCAAATATAGTCCAATGCATTGCCATTTCCCAGTCTTTGGTATCTTCCTCCATCAATTTTCTTATTCCGTCTTTTACCAATCCCACCATCTTCTCGCATTTCCCATTACTCCAAGGACTCTCTGCAGCAGTGCTTTTGATCTCAATCCCAAAACATTCTGTTAAAATTTTAACTTCTTCATTTTGGAATTCAAGACCATTATCCGAAAATATCTTACATGGAGCTCCAAAGACACTAATCCACTTAGATAACAACTTCTTCACTATTTCTTCTGGTTGTTTGTTTTTCATCCAGGTCGCTTGTACAAAATTAGTCGCCATATCCACCATAACCATGAATCTTCTTCCTTCTATTTCTCCTAAATCTAAAGCTATCATCTCATTGAACTTATGTGCCATAGGAAAACCGACTACCGGCCTTGGAGGTGTCTTTTTATATTTGAGACATACCACACATTTCTCACAAATATTTTTTAATTCTTCTCTTATCTTACCTTTATTTTTCTCAAAATTCTCTTCTTTTTTACAACCAGTTTCTATTAACTTCCATAGTTTTTCATAACTACCATGACCAAATTGTAAATGTAGTTTTTTCATTTTTCTTTTGCATTCCTCCATATCATTAATCCACTCTTTTTCTATCCACACATCTTCTAATTTCTTTCCTTTTATTAGTGGCATCCTTAAGTGATTTTTAATATCTAATTTACATTTCACCCTTATATTGTCAAGGTTTTTTAGTTGAACCTCTCTTCTTTCAACATCCATTACCAATCCCATATTCACCATTGCTTCTCTACCAATTAACCAAGGCACGTCACCCTTTATGACTTCTGTTCTTATCTTTACCTTTAAACTACCAATCATACAAGGTATTTTCAAAACTTTTGTCGCCTCATATTCACTTTCTCCGAATATGAATTTCCTTTCTGACTTCTCTTGTTCTTTATTCATCACCCTTACATCTTCTGCTGATAGTCTCATCACAATCTTTGCTAGTCACAATTCTCCACATACTGATTTATTACAACCAGTATCTAAGATTCCATCTATTTCTTCTAACTCTAAGTTGTCTTCTCTTTCTCCCTCATACTTTGTCCATAATACTCTCTCTTTTTCTTCAACTTTTTTCTCTTTATTTTTGTTTCTCCAATTATTAGGACATTCTCTAGCAAAATGTGTTTTTGCTTGGCATATATAACAAGCATTATTTCTTCTATATCCCTCTTTTTCTTGATAATCTCTCGTTTTCCATTTTTCTCTATTGTTCTCATAAAAGTTTCTCTTCCATCTTCCTTCTGTTTGTGTTTTCTCCTCTCCAACCCATTCTTCTTCTTTCTTGATGTTATTTTCTTTATTGGTTTCTTGAAATATTCTACCAAGTACTCCTTTAACGTTTTCATATCCATACTCTTCTTGACCGCAAGCCCCCAATACAATATGTAACTCCATGTTACTCAATTTGGCTCCATGTAGTAAGTGACTTCCTTTGAGTTCCTCACTCATTTTCCCTCCACCTACTTGTTCACATTCTTTAGACACCCTTTCGTATCTAAGTATATAATCTCTCATGGTTTCCCCTGCACTTTTTTCGATTGAGAAAAACTTTACTGCCTTTTTCATTTTATCCATTTTGCTGTCCTTTTTAAATGCTTCATCCAATTTTTTCATAATAACTTTAACTCCACCCTCCTTTATAAGTTCCTCTCTCTTTAGCTCCTTCACAGCTTCATAAGCTCTCCCTTCAAGAGACATCCTAATTTCTACCCCTGGATATTTTACTTCTTCTTCTGTAATAAGAAGCCAATCTTCTACTCTCTCCTTCCAGTTCTCATAATCTTCACTCTTTCCCATAAATCTAGGACATTCACAACTTCTCTTCTTTCTTCTCGCTTCCACTGTAGTTATATTTGTTTGAGCTAACTTGTCCATCTTATGAGTGAATGATCGCCGTCAAGATTACCAGAATTGGAAACTACGCTCTGCTACCATTTGATAAATAGAGCAGACACTATATACTTACTTTATGTTTATTCACGCAGTGGTTCCTTTTCTCCTCTTGTTGTATATTCCTTTGTGATGCTGGACACAATTAATTCTCTCCTCTTTTATTGTTGTTGAAGTCGGACACAATTAATTCTCTCCTCTTTTATGTTGTTGAAGTCGGACACAATTACGATGAATGTTCTAAAGTCACTTTTTAGTCAGCCCTTATAAATCCAGTCAATGTTTCTGATGAACACCAACAGCAATTGTGAGAAAGACTACTTCAATACCACACACAAGCATGAAAGGCGCCCCACACACTCATGCATACTACCCAGCTGTAATTCTCACAACCACCACTGAGCGAACATTCACACATTAACCTATCAGTTGCACAGTTGATACAGATGACTTTAGTGATGTGTCCTGTAGTAATCTCTCCCTTTTGGATGACCAGTAGATGAAGTGTTGCCGATAACTTTCTTTTTGTGTCCCGGAATATTCTCTCCTCTTGTGGTATTTTTTCCTCTTATTGTAGTGGTGATGACAATATCTGTTAAGATCTTATTATCTTATTTCTAGCCTTATGCTAGTTTCTATCTTATTATTAAATGTAATAATATAATTCTTAAATATAAATCAGAGGCTTGCAGTCTCTGAAACAATAAAAAGAAATAACAATTAAACATTGTTTATTATATGTTAATCCCTATCAACTTAATATTAATTCCCTGAACAAATGCTAGCCATTTGTTACAAGGGTACCTTTCCCATGTACTTATAATAACATATGTACAGGTTGCTGCTCCTCTCCGCTACCCGATCTTCCTTTCTTCTCCATTACATAAAACAGGAACAAGACAGGAACAGGAACGGGACCAGGAACAGTCTATCAATATATATATATATATATATATATATATATATATATATATATATATATATATATATATATATATATATATATATATATATATATATATATATATATATATATATATATATATATATATATATATATATATATATATATACCCACCCGCTTATTAAGGGCAATGGAAGTATCACAAATATTTTTCAGATGAATGTATTTTTTTTAGAATATCAATTTCACCAAGCAACATTCTGTAAAATTCGGAACACGTATAATCGAAATTAAATTTGTTTATTAACACTGCTTTCAAAGTTTTCACAGACAGTTGAGTTTTTTCACTTGTCCAAATCAAGTTCATAGCAGAAAATACTCTTTCTGTTGGAGCATTAGTTCCTGGTAAACAAAGAAGAAATTCAACCATTTTCAGGATATTAGAATATGGCACATTTTTAGCTTGAAAGTGCGAAATGATTTCGACCCAACAATCACCAGGAGATGTTTTCTTTGAATTCCAATTGTCCAACATTTCTGGGGTCACATACTGTTTAACGAACACATATTCGTCATAAAGTGCAGTCTCGTCTATTGTAAAGGTAGGGATGAGTTCGAGAATAAACTTAAGAGTTTCTGCTACTTCCTCCCAGCACGGTATTCTCTTTAGTGTTACCCAAGTAAATTGTTTTAAGTTTTTAAGTGGATTGATCCATTTAGATAAATAATCAAAGGCAGTTTTGTAGAATGTATGAACATACTGTTTAAATTTTGCAACTTCTGATTCCAGGCCTTCTCTT
>JABUQX010093435.1:60000-62500 GCA_015478945.1 Trachelipus rathkii | reverse complement strand
TATACATCCTTTTTCCTAACTGAGGTGGCCACTTTGGTATCATCTACAAAATTTAGAAACCTTGCATTTTAGGTCCATGGTCTAAATCATTTTATATATATGAGGAACAACAGTGCCAACCCAGCTCTGAACCATGTGGGACACACTTTTCACTATTTCCCATGATGACTTATGCCATTTAGTTGTACACACTGTTTTCTATTCCACAACTACTCTTTAATCCAACAATTCTTGAACACACTTGACCTATGTTTCACCACTAGTCATTCTCTCTATAAATACACCATTTGCGCTCCTATTGGTAAATCTGACCACAACCTTATATCTCTTAATTTCAATACTTTCTCTCCAACAGCTCCATCCTGCCCTATGCGTTTTTTCTGGCACTTTGATCAGAATGACTGCTTTGACTCTGATGACGCTTCGGCTTCTGCCACTAAGGTGGGAGCTGTAATCGTTGACGGGATGAGCAGGTTCATTCCTTCTTCGACTAAATCTTTCTCTCTCCATAATCCATGGTTCGATCATGCTTGTTCTTCCCTGGCTATTCAGGCTAGAGACAGCGCGTATCGGGAGTGGAAAAATTCTCGTTCTTCCTATCACTCTTGCTAATTTTCATTCTGCTAGAAATCGTTGCAGAGATACTCTTCGACGAGCAAAGCGGGCTTTCATCAAACGAGAGTGCGCTAACCTCCTCGGATCTCCTACTGACAAATATTTCTGGCCTCTTGTCAAAAACATCTCTAAAAACTTCTGTAAATCATCCTTTGCTCTTCTTATTCGATCTGATGGCTCTGTTGCTAACTCTCCAAATGAAAAGGCCAATCTCTTCGGCCTCCTATTTTCCTCTAACTCAACCTTGGACGATTCTGGCATTCCTCCTCCCCCTCCTTCTCCTCTCAGGTGTCTATGTCTTTGCCTGTGATTACATTTGATCGGGAGCATGGGCTCCTGAGATCTATGAACGTTAGGAAGGCGGGTGGCCCGGATGGCATTCCTCCCCGAGTTTTGAGGGAATGTGCTTACGTGCTGACCCCGCCCCTCGTTCAACTATATTCTCTATGCCTCAATACTGGCACTTTCCCTCAGTGTTGGAAGCACGCACATGTCCAACCTATTCCGAAAAAAAGAAGCCGCTCTGATCCTTCTAACTATCGCCCTATAGCTCTCGCTTGTATTATATCTAAAATCTTTGAAACGCTTCTTAACTCTCACTTCTTAGACCATCTGGAATCTCATTCTCTTCTTTCCGATCACCAGTACGGCTTTCGACGTTCAAAGTCTACTGGCGATATACTTTTCTATTTAACCGATTTATGGTTTTCCGCTCTTAGGAACTACGGGGAGACTTGCGTGGTGGCGCTAGACATATCCAAAGCATTTGACCGAGTATGGCACGCGTCACTGCTCTCCAAGCTCCCCTCCTTTGGGTTTCCTCCTTCTCTTTGCATACTTATGTCTAGCTTCCTTTCAAGTCGCTCAATATCGGCTGTGGTTGATGGAGCGACTTCTTCTTCTTTTTCTGTCAATAGTGGTGTTCCTCAGGGTTCGGTCTTAACTCCTACTTTATTCTTACTTTTCATTAATGATCTTCTCACCTGCACATCTAACTCTATCCACTCTTGTGCCGATGACTTAACCCTTCACTCTTCAACTCATTTCAATTCTGCTCCTTCTTTTACTTCTAGAATTGCCTCTCGTCTTAATCTTTCCGATTCTATTCTCGCTGATCTTGATAGAATTTCCTATTGGGGTCGTCTTAACCTTGTGAAATTCAATTCTTTAAAAACTCAACTTCTACAAATCTCCCTCTCTAAAACACCTTCTAACTTTCCTATATCTTTCAACGGTTCTCTCGTCTCTCCTGTTGACAATAAAAACATCCTTGGTCTTAACATAAACAAAAAAATGTTTTGGAAACCTCACATCACAGCGGTTGCTAGGGCAGCTTCAAAGAAACTGGGAGTTCTGTTTAGACTGCGAGACTTTTTTTTGGAAACGAAGAATAAAAATTTAAAAAAACAGCAAAAAAATCAAATTCATATTAAATTTCAATAATAATAATAATAATAATAATAATAATAATAATAATAATAATAATAATAATAATAATAATAATAATAATAATAATAATAATAATAATAATAATAATAATAATAATAATAATTAGGTTTTTCAAAGTAGTTTCCCATTAAAATACATTTTTCTTTCAAAGAAAACGAATTTTTGCCAATTGTTTAAAGCTTGTTTCATAATATTTCGTAATTTATAAAGTATATATTATTTCTAAAGTAAGGAACTTTAATTGACTTATTTTTGTAAAAAGAGTAAAATTTATTATTGTATTTCACTGATTCTAATAATAATTTTTGAATGTATAATTTCTTTAATAATTTACTATATTTCAGAAGTCCGAAGTTTGAACGAAATTTTAAAGTACTTATGCTTTAATATGAGAAACAAATTCGTTCAAATAGGGCTTCAGCGACAAATTTATAGA
>JABUQX010093435.1:50000-52500 GCA_015478945.1 Trachelipus rathkii | reverse complement strand
TCTCTCTCTCTCTCTCTCTCTCTCTCTCTCTCTCTCCTCTCTCTCTCTCTCCTCTCTCTCTCTCTCTCTCTCTCTCTCTCTCTCTCTCTCTCTCTCTCTCTCTCTAACATGTTATTTACGCGGTACAATTAATAAGAAAACATTCTCAACACTATAGTAATGAAATAATTCTAAATAATAAAAAGTAAGTAAAATAATAATTTTTTTTGAAAAAGAAACCCCTCCCCCCCAAAAAAAATCACTTGTTCTTTTGCTCATGTTTTTTTGAATATACGTTTAGGAAAGAAAATAACGAGGTCTTTTTTTTTTTTGCACTTACAATAACTCTAGCTGTCGTGCCAAACTTATCATTCTGTTTTTTTTTAATAAATACATAAATAAATGTTATAGCCAATAAATAAAGACGATAAGTATGGAAAATTCATTGATATTTAGTACAGTAGAGATTAATCAGCGTAAATTATTACCTCTCTCTCTCATTATATATAATATATTATATATAACTATATATACGTAATATATATATAATATATATAGCTATATATATATAGTATATATAATATATTATATATGATATAATATATATATTAATTGAATTGTCTTGGAGACCTCATATCACATCGGTTACTAAAATGGCCTCTGTAAAGCTGGGAAGTCTGTTCAGATTGCGTGAATTTTTTTCTTCTGCTCAGATATTCGCTCCTGTATGGAATACTGATCTCACAGTTGGGGTAGATCCGGTTTCATCCTCCTTTTGGATATAAGGGGGTATATGACGGGGCTAAGGCTAAGAGACTTATAACACTGTCCCATACTTTCTGACTCCCTTGACTCTCTTTCTCTGCGACGTGACGTGGGCGCCCTATCTCTTTCCTATAGGTATTACAATGGCAGGTATCGAGAGAATTGACCTCTCGCATTCCTCCACTACTGCGTCGCCTCTTAACACATGTCAAAAGCGTGCTTACTCGCGTCCCCATCGGAATAGAGTGTGAAACGGCACTACACATGTCGTTGAGTCAGTAGCCTCCTTCTTTATCTGAGAGAGGGTGGATCTTGGGAGAAGCGCCTTGCCTTCTGTATTTTCCCCCGCAGTATCGGTCATCGATATACTACTTCTCCTTGTTAAGTCCAGGTACTGAGCCACTGAGGGAATATGGTCGAGTATAGCGGCGGGCACAGCGGACTGGGTGGGTTAACTTTCCATTTATTTATTTTTTGTTTTATTTATTTATTTATTTTTTTTGCCCCTCCTTTAAAAAAGAGCCCATCCCGTGAGTGCTGGCATCGTGTATATATATTAAATATATTATATTATATAATATATATAAATATATAAATATATATATTATATCATTATATAGTATAAATATAATATATATATATATATATATATAATATAATAATAATATATATACAACCTAAATAACACACACAAACCAACACACACACCACACACAACACACACCCTACATCACACATATTTATATATATATATATTATTATATATATAATATACTATATAATATATATATCAGTATGTATATATATATATAAGCTACAGTACAAGCTCCAGTAGGCCAAATTGAGTAGTGTACGGAGGTATAATATTATATATATACCTTATATATATATATACCCTTATATATATAGTACACTATATATATACTTATAATTAAGGCGGTATGCATACTTACTTAATAGTTAATATTATATTCTATATAGGCTTATAGCTATTAGCTACTATATATATATATAATAGTAATAACAGTAGCACCTTAAATATAATATAAGTAATATAATAATATATATATATATAATATATATATATATCGTATATAATATATATACACTTATATATATATATATATATATATATATATATATATATATATATATAGAGGTATTATATATAATATATACAAAATATATATATATATGTTGAAGGAGAGTTAAATTAATGCTTTTCTTCTCTTCTTGTTCCTTACCCACTCCACCAGGTAGTAAAGGGGTGCTTGATCGAGTAGTTTTGTTGAAAGCCTTTGGTAATAACTCCGCTTATGTAGAAAGCCCAAATAGACAACTACTCATTATATTCCTTTCCTTGTTAGAGTCTCCTCTTTCGCACCTAGGAAGCTATGTATTGCGCTGGCTATTCGAGGCTAATGAACCAATAATGTTAGTCTTTAAAAACCTTTAATAATTTATCTCTGTATTAGAAGGAGTTAAAACAACAATTTATTAAAATTTTCTCATTAATATATTTTTAATTTGTGTTGCAATGCATATGAGTAGAAGAAAGGTTTTACAATGAAAAAGTTAAATATTTAGTTCTTGTTGCACTTGGCTTGAGTTGAGTGATTTTGCAAACGAAACATCAAGTTTTGGCGGCAACATGATAATGTGCTTAGAAGGCGAACTAAAATACAAGCTATTTACATAATAACATTTGAAATTCAACTCTTTAAAAATTCAACTTCTACAAATCTCCCTCTCAAAA
>JABUQX010093435.1:20000-37500 GCA_015478945.1 Trachelipus rathkii | reverse complement strand
AAACGAAAATAGTTTCACCAAAACGTTCTCCGAAAAAATTGCTCTTCTCAGCTACCATAGCGTTTTAGTCAGCCAAAATTCACATGACTCAAACGAGTCTTTGGCCATAACTATGCTTATACTAGACCAAATTACATGTAACCTGCACTATTATTTTCGTTTTAACATTATCGAACTACCCTGCAAAGAAAATTTCATTTAATGGATTATCTTCAGAGATATCCCATGTTAATGTTTGTGAGTTTTTTGGTAACTACCACCACCCCAACTTAACATATCACTCTAAATTCACCAATTTCATTTTGTGTACACTTCAGAGTATATGTGTGCCAAATTTAATTCAGAAATTCGATATTTTTTGATATATATATATATATATATATATATATTATATATATATATAAGGTTATTATTATATTAAAATGGAAGGTTATATATATATATTAGAGCATATATATATGGTGAGCAGCAGCATATATATACATATATATATAAGTATATGTTAAGGTTATGTTGTTGGGTTATATATATATATATATATATGAAAGAAAGAGATATATATTACATATATATTATATATAATAACATATATATGGTATATATATATATATATATTATTACATATTATTTCTAGAGTAAATGTTTTATTCCGCTGGAGTTTTGAATAAGTCAAAGAGACTTTTTAGGTCGGGTATTTAGCCCTTAAGGTTCGGATTTTCTATAGCGAAATTCATTAACCATCACACACCTCTGTTAATGATAAAAATGAAAGATAACTCCAGATCTTTCATTGGCTACATATATTATATATATATGGTACATGTGAGCTGAATGACCTTGCGTAGTTTTTTTATGCTGAAAAAGTTAAAAATGCCGTATAATTGACCAAAAATTTGCTTTTGGTGTGAAGCTCAGATTTTTTTTTTTTTTAAATTTTTTATTAAAAATTGTATGAACTTATTTCGAATTGTGTTTAGTTGTTAATTATTTTCTTAGGTACGAATTTTCGTTCAAATAAAATAAAATGATAATTACGTTTTATTATTAAATTAAATGATAAATACGTTTTACAAATAGTATAGTATATATATATATATATATATAAATATAAAAAGAAAAATATATATATATATATATATATATATATATATATATTAAAATTAAATTATATATATGTTTTATATATATATATATATATATATATATATAACTTAAAAAGGCAAAATATCAGAAAAGAGCCAGGAGAATTATCTCGAAAACTATTACACTTACAGGAAAACCAATTACATATTTCAGCGTATAAAGCATATTACCAGAATGTAAAAAAAAATCTCGAAAAGTACGACACTTACAGAAAAATAAATTACATATTTGGAATCAACGTATAAAGCTTATTATTTGCAAAGTCGTTTTATGATTTAAAACTAACGAATACCCAAGGGTAGACCGCATTGATACCAGGAGTCGGGGTCTCTGGCCCTAGGTGGACGATTTAATGGGGGCTCGACCCCTAATGGAAATATGTTTCCTTGAACTTCAATTTTAAGGGGGACCTACCCAATCGTCGACAGAGGGGGACGAAATGAGTTTACACAGGAAATAAACTTTATACTCTGATTCCAAATATGTAATTTGTTTTTCTGCAAGTGTCGTACTTTTCGAGTTTTTTTTTTTTTTTTTTTTTACATTTCGGTAATAAGCTTTATACGCTGATTCCAAATATGTATTTGGTTTTCCTGTAAGTGTCACACTTTTTGAGATAATTCTCCTGGCCCTTTTTTTGAATTATGCCCTTAAAAAAAAAATTATTAAACTGGATAAAGTTTAATAAAGTACCAAAATCGTACAAATATTTTTTATCACTCCTTTACCTTGGCTATATATATATATATATAGTTATATATATATATATATATATATATATATATATATATATATATATATATATAGAAGAAGATATATATATATATATATATATATATGTTATATATATATATAGTTAAGTATGTTAAATTTATATATATATATATATATATATATATATATATATATATTAAACTATTAATTATAAAAAAAAAGTAAATTTAAACTTTAACTGCTTCACCTTTACTAAAATCAGTAGAGATTTATATAATTTTTTTTTTTACCCTAGACATGAAAAATTTAAACAAGATTGTAAATACATAACCTAAAATTTCATGACTCAGAGAAACGCGAGCCATCCAGCTCACATGAAACCATATATATATATATACTATATATATATATATATATATATATATATTATATATATATATATATATATATATATATATATATATATATATATATATTTTATATATATATATATATATATATATATATATATATAATCGTGATAATAATCGCTGTAACGATTCTTCTCTCCTTGAAAATTTGTGACTTCAAACTTCATTTCAATTTACACATTGAAATTTTAAATATATGTTGGTATCATATAATTTAACTACTGTACTAGTTTCATAATACTAGTATATCTAGTTTTTGATTTGTTAGCATTTTAAGTCAGAAGTTAGAGAGCCATTTTGGCTATTAGCCTGACACGTTTCATTTAATAGTTTTGATTAACTTATTATATTTCCTCTATTATTTAGAGTATATATATATATATATATATATATAAATATATATGTTAAGTATATAGCAATGTGTGTTCTAGAAATATATATATATATATATATATATATATATATATATATATATATATATATATATATATATATATATATATATATATATATATATATATATATATATATATATATATATATATATATATAAATCATACATCCACAGAATCACCGAGCTCCATTCTTTATTCTATATTAGTTTCATAGTTTAAATTGACCTCTTTGACCTATAATGAAGGGTTAAAGGTTACCTTTTTGTGAAAATCTAAATTTTGATTTTTCTCAGCAAGTATTTTCAAGTTCGGAATTGAAATTCATACCATTTAATCAGAATTTCATACTGATTCTACTGGTATATATCTAATTATCATACTAATAGTTAGGTACTGGTGAATTTATTTATTTATTTTCCTATGGAAGTAATAACATCATGTTGCCAACGCGTGGAAAAGTATTCATGTCTCGTCTTAGAAAATTTCTACAATTATTTGGTAGTCGCGACTTTTTCTTGTTTAATGTTTTATCGCTAATGAGTGATAAATATATTAATAATAGTTTTAAAATTATTTTTTGATAATTTATTCATGGTTAATGAGTAAGTTGTAATTATTGCTTTATACTACCTAGCAACTGTTTTTTTTTTTTACAGTTGTCACCACCACTCACGGGCAGAGCCCTATTCAGGGAGGGGGCGTTGCACGCTAAAATTTCATCCACTAGCGTAAATTATGCAGACGAGCATAGACGAAGGCTTTAAAGTGAGGGAGATTAAATTCAGCAGGAAACACAGGAGATGGAAGAGAATTCCACAGAACAGATGTGGCAGGAAAGAAGGAAGCACCGCAACGAACTAGCCTGGAGTTACCTACATCAACACAAAACTCGTGCGCAGACACAGCACCCCTTGTGCTACGAGGGCGTCGTAAAGGTGGTGGTACGCGAGTGGTAAGTTCCCTCGAACACCTGCCGCTGCGGTACCTATAGAAAAGAGATAAAGCACCTACATCGCGCCGCAAAGATAGAGGGTCAAGTGAACTGGAAAGAACAGGAACAGTTTATAAGCTCTTTGCTTTTTGACTCGACCCTGTCCAAAGCCGGGTGAAAACCAGAGCCCCCCCAGATATGAGAGGAGTAAGTAATTCATACAAGGGCGGATGAGACCCTTGAATAGCTGAGTAACTGAGAAGAGGAAAAAAATTTCTCTAGCAGTCTAAACAGAACCCCAGTTTCTTGAGGCCGCCCTAGCAACCGTTGTGATGTGAGGTGTTTCCAAGACATTTTTTGTTTATGTTAAGGCCAAGGATGTTTATATTGTCAACAGGAGACGAGAGAACCGTCGAAAAAGATAGGAAAGTTAGAAGGTGTTTTAGAGAGGGAGATTTGTAGAAGTTGAGTTTTTAAAGAATTGAATTTCACAAGGTTGAGACGACCCCAATCGGAAATTCTATCCAGATCAGCGAGAATAGAATCGAAAAGATTAAGACGAGAGGCAATTCTAGAAGTAAAAGAGGGAGCAGAATTGAAATGAGTTGAAGAATGAAGGGTCGAGTCATCGGCATATGAGTGGATAGAGTTAGATGTGCAGGTGAGAAGATCATTAATGAAAAGAAAGAATTAAGTAGGAGATAAGACAGAACCCTGAGGAACACCACTATTAACAGAAAAAGAAGAAGAAGTCGCTCCATCAACCACAGCCGATATTGAGCGACTTCAAAGAAAGCTAGACATAAGTAAGCAAAGAGAAGAAGGAAACCCAAAGGAGGGGAGCTGGGAGAGCAGTGACGCATGCCATACCCGGTCAAATGCTTTGAATATGTCAAGCGCCACCACGCAAGTCTCCCCGTAGTTCCTGATGGCGGAAAACCATAAATCGGTTAAATAGGAAAGTATATCACCAGTAGACCTCGAACGCCAAAAAACCGTACTGGCGATCGGAAAGAAGAAAATGAGATCCCAGATGGTCTAAGAAGTGAGAGTTAAGAAGGGTTTCAAAGATCTTAGATAGAATACAGGTGAGAGCTATATGGCGATAGTTAGAAGGATCAGAGCGGCTTCCTTTTTCGGAATAGGTTGGACATGTGCGTGCTTCCAACACTGAGGGAAAGTGTTAGTATTGAGACATAGAGAATATAGTTGAACGAGGGGAGGGGCCAGCTTGGAAGCACACTCCCTCAAAACTCGGGGAGGGATGCCATCCGGGCCCCCCGCCTTCCTAACGTTCATAGATCTCAGGAGCCCATGCACCCGATCAAATGTAATCACAGGCAAAGACATAGGACACCTGAGAGGAGAAGGTGGAGGATGAGGAATGCCAGAATCGTCCAGGGTTGAGTTAGAGGAAAATAGGAGGCCGAAGAGATTGGCCATTTCAGTTGGAGAGTTAGCAACAGAGCAGATCGAATAAGAGGAGGAAAGGCAGATTTACAGAAGTTGTTAGAGATGTTTTTGGCAAGAGGCCAGAAAGATTTGTCAGTAGGAGAACCAAGAAGGTTAGCGCACTTTCGTTTGATGAAAGCCCGCTTTGCTCGTCGAAGAGTATCCCTGCAACGATTTCTAGCTGAATGAAAATTAGCGAGAGTGATAGGAGAACGAGAATTTTTCCACCCCCGATAAGCGCCGATCTCTAGCCTGAATGGCCAGAGAACAGGCACGATCGAACCAAGCTTATTAAGAGACAAAGATTTAAATGAAGAAGGAATGAACCTGTGTTTCATCCTGTCAATTACAGCTCCCACCTTAATGGCAAAAGCCGAAGCTGTCATCATAGTCAAAGCAGTCATTCCAATATAGTTAGCGTAGAAGCGACGCAAGGCCCCCCAATCACCCCGATCAAAGAACCAGAAAAAACGCGTAGGGCAGGATAGAGCTGTTGGAGAGAAAGTATTAAAGTTAAGAGATATAAGGTTGTGGTCAGATTTACCAATAGGAGCGAAGGTAGTGTATTTATAGAGAGAAGGACTAGTGGTGAAACATAGGTCAAGTGTGTTCAAGAATTGGTTAGGACGATCCGGAATGTGTGTAGGTTCTTGATTAGTTGCTCCAGATCGTTGAGAATGCTGAATGATTCGGCCTCCTCCGCACCTAAATCAGTATGAGAGGATCCCAACCATTCAGTGTTGTGTACATTGAAATCCCCTAAATAGAGGACCTCAGTATTTGATGAAAAAATATTACAATCCTCGTGAGAGGTAGTAAGATATTCAAAGAAAGAGTGAAAATCTGTTCTGTTGGGAGAACAGTAGCAGAAGCACAAGATTATTGTAGTAGAAGGAAGAAAGATTTTAAGCCACAGGAGTTAATCGAAGCTAGAGTGACTAGACTCACAAGACTGCTTGGTGGAGTATTTCAATGTTTACACAGCACACACACACCCTTCAGACGGAAATTATGAAATAAGTTATAGTTAGATACGTTAAACGAGTTAGAGGGTGAATTCTTAGCCATCTGAGTCTCAGACAAGAGCAAAAGGTTAAGGTTAGAGTTAGATAGGTGATATTCCACAGAGGCAAAGTTAGATTTTAAGCCGCGGATGCTTGTAAAGTTAATAGAAACCCCCCGCCTATGCAAATATGCCATCTCACACACACACACACACACACACACACACACACACACACACACACACACACACACACACACACACACACACACACACACACACACACTCTACACACACAAATAAAAATAAAAACAATAGACAAAAACAATAAAAGAAGAAATTGGGATAAAAATTGAACAAACTAAATCCTAACTTAAAAATTTAAGCACTAAAATCAATTAAATAAAAAAATTATACTACTATATACTGATAAAACCAAACTTAAACCTAAACAACTTTACTACACTTGCTAAAATTTATTAAAACCTACAACTAAAAGAAAAAAAATGAAAAAACTAAATCCTAAGTTAAAAAATTTAAGTACTAAAATTAATTAAATAAAAAAAATATATACTACTAAACACTCAAAAACTAAAACTTAAACCTAAACAACTTAACTACACTTCCTAAAATTTATTAAAACCTACAAAAGAAAAAAAAATGAAAAAAAATTAAAACTAAAACTTAACTTTTAAAATGAGCTTGAGCTCGGTTTCAGAGCCTCATTCCTTGTCATAGTTAATTGCCTTCAGTATCTATCTATTAGCTCTCCCATTTCCTTTTATTTTTTCCGATAGGACCTTCTCTTCCAGAACGTCGAGACCTTAACTAGATTTATATAGGCGATGTTGAGTAAATTATATTAATGTTTCCATTCTTCAAATAGAAACTTCCCGCTAGGATTAGTGCTTCTCAAAAGAGTTGCTCAGCTCCAGTAGGGTTTCCTTTGAATTTTTTTTTTATTGAAAAGAAAACGGAAAAGTGCAAATTTTCTTTTTTTTTTGTGATGGTTATTTTTTGGGGACTTATTAGGAAGTGTTCTAGCTACGATACATGTGTTGTTAGCTAGAAATGTATTTTTTTCTCTATCTTCCAGAGATAATATTTTTTTTTTATAACAGATTCCCTTCTTCCTTTTGCAGCTTATCTAGCCCTTAAACACTGAACCTTTTTTTTGTACTGTAACACTGAACTGGGGTAAGAGTTACCCCAATTTCAAAAATTAACTAAAAATACATAATTTTAAATTTTATTAAATGTTATTAAAAAAAACCTTGTTTTATATCCTATTTTATTAAACCTAGGTATAAAATAAGAAATGTTTTAAAAAATTTCAAATTACAAAATCATTTTTTTTTTTTTTTTTTAATGAAATTTTTTTATCCTAAGTATGAATGATAGCAGTACTCAAGTAAAGATGTAGGACCGTCCATTCAGTTGCATTTTGACCTCTAGGAACAAAAATTACCTATCCAGGGGGGGTAAAAATTGGTCAAAATTTTGTGACAATTTTTTTTCAATTGTAAATCATTATATATATATATAGCAATATATTTCTAAATATATATATATATATATATATATATATATATATATATATATATATATATATATATATATATATATATATATATATATATATATATATATATATATATATATATATATATAAGAATATATGTTTATATTTGAATGTATATTATAGTTATATATATAGCACATATATATATACTATTATTATTATTATTGTTGTTATTATTATTATTATTATATATTGTTATTATTATTATTATTATTATATTATATACATATATTATATTATTATTATTATTAGTATGTATATATTATTATTATTATTATATTATATATTATTATTATTATATATAAACATATATATATTATTATTATTATTATATATATTATATATATATATATTATTATTATTATGCTATACATATTATTATATATTGTATATATATATTATATATATTATTACATGAAAGTTATTATATATTATTACATATATATATACAATAAACATATTATTATATATAAATAGAGTTAGTAGAGTAGTATATATATATATATATATATATATATATATATATATATATATATATATATATATATATATATATATATGTATATATATATATATATATATTTACAGTTGTCACCACCACTCACTTCCAAGTAAGAGTCCCAGTTCAAGGAGGTGTTGCACGCCCTGGGAAGCTCAGCCAACGTAAATACGCAGATGACAGAGCATTTGCAGGCTTGAAGTGGGGAGATTAAATTCAGCAGGAAACACAGAAGATGGAAGTGAATCTAATAGAACAGAGGTGGCAGGAAAGAAGGAAGCACCAGCAGCGAACTAGCCTGGAGTTACCAATATCAACCCCAAACTCAAGTGTCGGACACAGCACCCCGAGTACTACGAGGGCGACGTAAAATGGTGGTACGCGAGTGATAAAGTTCTGAGCACCTGCCGCTGCGGTACCTAGAGAAAGATATAGCACCAACATCGCGCCGCAAAGATAGAGGGTCAAGTGAACTGGAAAGTACAGAACAGTTTATAGGCCTTTTGGCTTTTGACTCGACCCTGTCCAAAAGCCTGGTGAAACCAGAGCTCCCCAGATATGAGAGCAGTATCTAAGGCCAAGGGCGAATGAGGCCCTTGTATAGTTAGAGAGTAATTGAAGAGGAAAAAAAGTCTCGGCAGTCTAAACAGAACTCCCAGTTTCTTTGAGGCCGCCCTAGCAACCGTTGTGATGTGAGGTTTCCAAGACATTTTTTTGTTTATGTTAAGGCCAAGGATGTTTATATTGTAAACAGGAGAGATTGCAGAAATATCGTGAAATAGATAGAAAAGCTAGAAGGTGTCTTGTGAGAGGGAGATTTGTAGAAGAGATTTTTAAAGAATTGAATTTCACAAGGTTCAGACGACCCCACTCTGGAAATTCTATCCAGATCATCGAGAATAGAATCGGAAAGATTAAGACGAGAGGCAATTTAGAAGTAAAAGAAGGAGCAGAATTGAAATGAGTTGAAGAATGAAGGGTCGAGTCATCGGCATACGAGTGAATAGAGTTAGATGTGCAGGGAGAAGATCATTAATACACATATTAATAAATTAGGAGATAAGACAGAACCCTGAGGAACACCACTATTGACAGAAAAGGAAGAAGAAGTCGCCCCATCAACAACAGCCGATATGGAGCGATTTGAAAGAAAACTAGACATAAGTAAGCAAAGAGAAGGAGGAAACCTCAAAGGAGGGAGCTTGAGAGCAGTGACGTGCCATACCTGGTCAAAAGCTTTGGATATGTCAAGCGCCACCACGTTCTTCCCGTAGTTCCTACGGGCGGAAAACCATAAATAAGTAAGATAGGAAAGTATATCGCCAGTAGACCTCGAGCGCCGAAAGCCGTACTGGCGATCGGAAAGAAGTGAATGAGATTCCAGATGATCTAAGAAATGAGAGTTGAGAAGAGTTTCAAAGATCTTAGATAGAATACAAGTGGAAGAGCTATAGGGCGATATTGGAAGGATCAGAGCAACTTCATTTTTCTAAACAGGTTGGACATATGTGTGCTTCCAACACTGACGGAAAGTGCTAGTATTGAGACATGGAGGATAGAGTGTTGAAGGAGAGCTGGGGATAGCACGGAAGCACACCCCCTCAAAACCTGGGAGGAATGCCATCCGGGCCCCCCGCCTTCCTAACGTTCGTGCATAGATTTCAGAGCCTATGCACCCAATCAAATATGGTCAGAGATAAAGGTATTGGACACCTGAGAGGAAGAAGGACTAGGATTAGCCACTGCCAGAATCGTCCAGGGTTGAGTTAGAGGAAAATAGGAGGCCGAAGAGATTGGCCTTTTCAGTTGGAGAATTAGCAACAGTACCATCAGAGCGAATATGAGGAGGAAAGACAGATTTACAGAAGCTTGTTAGAGATGTTTTTTTGGCAAGAGGCCAGAAAGATTTGTCAGTAGGGAAAGAATCAAAGAGGTCAGAGCACTTTCTGTTTTATGAATGCCATGTTTGCATTTCAAATAGTTTTCGTGCAACGATTAAGCAGCTGAATGAAAATTAGCAAGTGTGATAGAGAATGAAAGTTTTTCCACTCCCGATAGGCACTGCTCCTCTAGCCTGAATGGCCAGAGAACAAGCACGATCGAACCATGGATTATGAGGAGAGAAAGATTTGTCGAAGAAGTGAATGAACCTTCTCATCCCATCAACGATTACAGCTCCCACCTTTATCATTGGCAGAAGTTGAAGCGTCACCAGAGACAAAACAGTCATTCCAATTATAGTTAGCTAGAAGCAACGCAAGGCTCCCCCAATCAGCCCCGGATCAAAGTGCCAGAAAAATCGAGTAGGGCAGGATGGAGCTGTTGGAGAGAAAGTATTAAAATTAAGAGATATAAGGTTGTGGTCAGATTTTTAATCAATAGGAGCGAAGGTGGTGTATTTTATAGAGAGAAGGACTAGTGGTGAAACATAGGTCGGGTGTTCAAGAATTGGTTGGGACGATCCGGAATGTGTGTGGGTTCTTAATTAGCGTCCAGAACGTTGAGAATGCTGAATGATCGGCCTCCTCCCCACCTAAATGATAGTATGAGAGGACCCCAACCATTCAGTGTTGCGTACATTGAAATCCCCAAATAGAGGACCTCAGTATTTGGATGAGAAGATATAACAGTCTCGTGAGAAGTAAGATATTCAAAAAGGCGGAAAATTGTTCTGTTAGGAGAACAGTAGCAGAAGCACAAGATTATTGTAGTAGAAGGAAGAAAGATTTTGGGCCTGGAACATCGAAGTTAGGAGATTCGAGATTCCTAAGACGTGCTACAGGAGTGTTTATGTTAACATAGGCACATACACCACCATTATAGCATATATATATATATATATATATATATATATTATATTATATATGCTATATATATTAAGTATTAGCGTTAAGGTTATATATTATATATGTATATATATATATATATATATATATATATATATGCTATATATATATATATTATATTATATATATTATATATATATATATATGAATATGAATATATATATATATATATATATTATATATATATATATATATATATATATATTATATATAGTTATATATACATATATATATATATATATATATATATATATATATATATATATATATATATATATATATATATTAGCTTTCTATATGCGGGGGGATTACATGGCCGACAATGCCACTTGAAGCCATCCTTTGCTTTTTTGTTTTTCTCCTGAAGTAAAAACAGTACGTCCTGCGTAGGTATGCAGGACCGAAATACAGCACTAGAGTTTGATAGAAGACGGTGACGTTATATATATATATATATATATATATATATATATATAGCAAGAACAAAGAGCAGCAGCAGCAGTATATATAAGGTGGTTAAGCTACAGCAGGTAGTGTATATATATATATATATATATATATATATATATATATATAGGTAGCTTGGTAATAGAACGTCGATAGAAACTAGGCGGGCCACGGAGCGGCGCAGTGAAACGGACGGTGCTGTGCAGTACGGTGGGGCCTTGAGGCTAAGTCCAATCGTGATGACGACCTCGGAAAACGCTTCGCCGTAACCGAAAACCGCTAATTTGACGCCGCAAGTGTCAAAAACGCCGAAAAAAATGTTTAGTGCTAAAAGCACTAAAAAGTACCAAAAACATTCGACACTATGCGAACATTCGCCTAATACCGAATGTTCGCCTAGTGCCGAATGTTTTTGGTACTTTTTAGTGCTTTTAGCACTAAAAAGTACCAAAAACATTCGGCACTAGGCGAACATTCGGCATTAGGCGAATGTTCGCCTTCCACCAAAGTAAAAAAAAACGTTAAAAAAGCAACTACAACAACATTTAACACTCAGAAGGATCCAAAATATCACCCCCCACTATCACTGAACTGGGAATTCTGTGTAAAATCCCACATACACCATCACTGAACTGGGGTAAAAATGATTTTGCACGAAAATAACTTAAAAACTAATTGGGCTAGGAACACCGAGATACCTTCTACTATTAGGCCAGACATTCATTTGAAGGTACTGAGAACCACAAAGGTGTAGCTCAAAAATATCATATAGAGACAGAGTCAAATAGAGGTGTGGGGTAAATATTACCCCAGTTCAGTGTTTAAGGGTTAAAGATAATTTTGGTAAATATACTTTATTCGCCATTTAGGCTAAATTTTGATAATTCGAACTTTAAATTGTTTGTCAGAGCTTCTGAATACTTTGTTTGTAAATGTTTATTACTTACAATATCCTAGAGAGTACGATTGCGGAACAATTGTAAGATTTTGAATTTAAATAAGTTTCATGAAAATCACTTGTATTCCGAAACCTCAAGTTTTTTAAGACTTCAGTTCTAATCTGGATGTCTTAAAAATCGCTGATCATAGGTGATTTTCAACACAGATCTGGAAAATTGGATGTTTCCATATCTCTTAATCACCGGTTAGAAAGTTGCGTATGCAGTTGCAACTTAGATTTGGATATCTTACTTTTTAAACCTCTCCCGGTTAGAGCAGCTGCAACTTAGCTTTGCTATGTTAACAAATAAAAACACTGGCCTTAAAGTATTCCTAAAGCAAGAGTTTGCGAACTTATATCGGATTTTTATAACATCCAACAAATTTTTGTTTAAAACAACTTTTTGTTTATCTTTTTTGTAAACACATACTCAAATTATCCTCCATTATGTTTTTACACGGTAAAAAAAGAAAAAGTTGATTGCTAAAATTCGTATTCAATTATATCAAAAGAATCGATTAACCCGCTAAGTCACATCTATTATTGTGTATAGTCTTCAGTCGATATAGTATATCGATTCCCATCATTGAAATCTCAGTTGAAACAATTTGTCAAAATAGTTATAAAATTAATTTGCTTGGTGGAAAACATTATAAGTGATTTCATTCCTTTTTTGCAAAATACATTGATAACTGTGTAGGTAATGAAATATAAATTTTAATATTACTTTATAACAAATATATATTATCGATATAAAGAAAACTTTAATATTGTTAAAAATATGCAACGATTTCATATATTGACTTACTATGTGAGTTAGATTTTCGTTGTACCAAAATATCGTTCGCTGCTCCTCAGCTGGCTTTTTTTGTCACACATTTTATGTTAAGATTTATAAAGGTTAAATCTATTTTAGAATAGTATTGTCAATCTATTAATATAAAATATTCCAGGAACAAAATAAATATTTTAGAATTTATAATATTATAGTTAATATTTTTATTACTAGAAAAATTTATAGATTTCTTTCATCTTAATTTTACGTATAGTGATCAAATCTGATATTTCCATATGAGTAAGGTTATTATTATAATTATATATATATATATATGGTAGTAGTATAGGTATATAGTGGAAGGTTGAGTTATATATTATTATTATTGCTATTATTATATATATATATATTACATATATATATATATCTCTCCATATATATATATATATAAATATTATTATACATACATAGATATTATCGTAAAATAAACAGGCAATATTATTTGATTGATATGACATATATCTCAAGATAAATAAATGCATATATTCTATTATGTTATTATTATTTTTACATATATATATATATTTTTTTTTATTTTTATATTTATATATATATATTATAATTATATATTATATATATATATATATATATATATATATATATATATATATATATGTATATTATTGAGTTATATATATATATATATATATTTCATATATATATATATATATATATATATATATATGAGATATATATAAAGATTAGTTATATTATATATATATATATATATATATATATATATATATATATATATATATATATATATACATATATATATATACTTAGACTTCCGTTTACGAAAATCTTGAATGAAAGGTTATCATTATTGATATGTTATTATTGATGGCTGGTATTATTGTTATTCTTGCATGCTATGGTAAGCTTGCCAGCTTTTGAATTTAATATAACGATTATATTATCTCTCATACATAAGCAATTTAATATTAGATTAATTTCTGTGCTTTTAACATTAGCAATTAATTATTATACTGTAAGTTTTATTGTGGCTATCCTAATCAATTGTACATCAAAATAGTTTTAATCATATAATTAATTTTACTAATCATCAATGGAAAAATTAACAGGTGAAGTTTCTTAGACCCAACACGACTTGTGACGATTTATTATGCTCCTCACCTAAAATAATCCTTTTACTCCCTCAGCATTCTATTTATAGGAATCATATATATATATATATGTTATATATATATATATATATATACAAGTATATATATATGGTATGGTGATATGGCAAGGGAGGTATATATATACTATGGTACATATGGCAAGGCCGGGCTTGTACCTTTATTACCTGGGGAGAGCTAACAACCATTCATTATATATATATATATGTTAAAGTAAAGGTAAGATATATATATATATATAAGTGTTATATATATATATATATATATATAGCAGTAAAACAGTGCATTCTATGATAGGATATATATATATATATATATATTACAAACCAAGTTTATTACATTTTTAGTTTATTAATTAATTAATTAATTTATTAATTAATTAAGAGAGCGGCTTCACTCCTACTAGTGGTTGTAATTAACATTAAAGATCTTTCATCTTTTCTGACTAACCATCTACCACCAAGTACTCGATCGTGTACGCGTTAAGAGTAATTGTGGATTGGGAAAGGCTCTCGACTATTTGATGGCTGGTGCTCAACACCCATTGAATAGTCGATATATATAAGCAGATATAGCAGCAGCAGCAGCGCAGCAGCGTGCAGGTGCGTGCGTTGGGCTGCATACAGTTGGAGAGTGAGTATATAGCATATATATATATATATATATATATATATATATATATATAGCATATATATATATATATATATATATATATATATATATATATATAACAGGATTGCTTCAATTTAAATGTTTTTTATACTATAAAATTGTAATTCTTTAGTTTCTGACAACCTTGGTTCCGTTGCCATAAGCCTCAAAAATAGCAACAATAAAAACTAATATCAGATCGAATTTGGATGGTTCGAAATTCTAAAGTTTGTAGAATGGCTAAGGCCTTTGCACCGTGCGATTTTGTCCTAACTAAATCGTCATTTGTTTTTAGTTATAGTTTGGAATTTATAGTTTCCGATTTAATTCTAAGTGTCTGTGGAACACATCCTGCGAAAAAAATGTGAAAAGTTTCTACTTCAATAAATCACGTTATAGCCATTTTATTCATTTTATTTTACGTTTATTCTTCATTTTAGCGCATTTAATCGGAGACGTGGCCCTCTTTCTGAAAATTACCTTTTTTTCTTACCACAGGGATTTTCCTCTATCCAATCAGGGGAATTTCCTGCCTAGGATGAGCATGAGGGATCTAAACGGCATCTTAAAACCTACTTTATCACCATGTTAAGAAATTTAGTTCAAATTTATTTTGTAATGAACAAATTCTAATATTGCTTATTCGAATATACTACGTTAAATGCATACCTAATAATTTTTTAATCAAATGAATATTTTTTTCAAATATAATAAAGCTGTCTAATTACTTTTAATCATTTTTACTTTAATAATTAATTTATTGGAAGATTTTAAGTAGATTTCAATCTAATTCTATAATTGTTGATAAACGCCAAAAAATAACAAACAACAAATTTGGACCCTCCAATCGACTGAAGAACTACGATGGTTTAAGTCCAATTAGTGTTTTCTTGCATGTTCTGATAGTAACTTATCAATTGTAATTGTCCATCCATTCGGAATGCTGATGCGAATATTTGGAAAAGAATGTATTTTCATTACGATGTATGATGCTTGTCATATATATATATATATAAGACACATTTTAATAAAAGTATTGATCTATATTTCTTAATCTAACGCCCTGCAAAAAATATTTCAAAGGTTCCAATACTGTTTCCCACTGTTTCTGTTGGAACCAATATTCAAATTCTTAAAGCAACAATGCAATTTCTCACAAGATCCAATGGTGTTTAATGATAATAAATTTTGAATTTAAAATCGAAAACTCTCCAATGATTTACAAAGGAAATTCAATATAATAGAAAGCTTATGGCATTGACCGGAAAAAAACACTTATTACTTCCATTACGATTACTAATCGGAAATTTTCAAATGGAAGTTTCCTTTGGATTCCATTATCATTTTTCAGATTTCCCATTGGTTTGACAGAATACTTCAACACATATGTACAAGTATTTATTTATTTATATCAGAGAACCTCAATAAAAATCAAGAATTTTGTTTCAAATTGTATAACTCCAAATTTGCTCTTATCTTTGCCTTAGGAGAAAAAACGACATTAACACGAGTAAAAATTGCAAATCTTTATTCGCTTTATAAATTTCTTTAATTAAATAAATAATTGCATTTTTTAAATTGCAAAAAAAATAAACTAAATTAAATGCAAACATTCTACATAATCATTTACTTCCATTTATAAACATATTAACTGATTTTTTTTATCTAATATTGCTCTATACGTAATATAATATATATATATATATATATATATATATATATATATATATATATATATATATATATATATATATATATATATATATATATATATATATTTATATATATATATATATAAGGCTGAGGCCTTACCCCTCCTTCGGAGGGGTAATGCCCGCTTACATCCTTCTTCAGGGGTGACCTCCCAAATGGGACTTCACACCCCCTTCGTAGGGTGACCATTTAAAGGAATTTCTCGTAGGGAAAAGATGAATTCCTTGAGGAACTTTGTTTAATAATGAACTCATAAAATTTAATTTTGATTTTAGTATCCTTAGTAGCAGTAGTGAAGGAAAAGATCTTAGGGTAACACAGTTGGGTTATTAAGTCCAGTTAACCATAGTATTGTTAGGTGGGATAGTTTGTTAGGGTGTACAAGACATCTTCGCAGGGGAAAAACCAGAGTTACGTACTAAGCTGCTATGAAATGGTATAAGTAGCTATAAATGAAAAATGTATATGTGAAAAAGAGATACTGCTATACTGCTTCAGAGTCAGTAAGACACATTTTATTAATAAAAATTAAAAAATTACACCTAAATATAACTTTTTTAAGAAACTTTTAGATGATTTAATATGGAAACTAAAATTTTTATTAAGATATTAACTTTGAAACATTATTTAATGTTCATAAGAAATATATATATATATATATATATATATATATATATTTATTTATATTGTACAGAGCAGCAAAGAAAGAAAGATATAAAGAAGATATATATATATATATATAGAGTTATTATATATATATATATATATTAAATATATATATAAATATATTATAT
>JABUQX010093434.1:40000-42746 GCA_015478945.1 Trachelipus rathkii | reverse complement strand
GGAAAAATATTGTTTTATTTACATTTTTCTAAAGTTAAAGGATTGGACTATTAACTCATACACTTACTTGGCCAAAATCTCAATTACTTCATATTAATATCAAGCGTTCATGTTTTAGCCATTTTTGGCCTGTCCATGACTTCCCCCCAGTCACATATATAATAAATATATATATATATATATATATATATATATATATTATTATAATATATATATTATATATAATATATAATATATATAAATATATATTATATATATATATATATTATTATAATATATATATAATATCATTAATATATATATATATTGCCAAAGTACAGGAATAAGAAACACTATACATATTAAAAATATAGAATGTTTCTCTGCAAAACTACTTATAGCTATATTCAGATTCCGCATCTCATGTAGGTCCAGAATCGTACCAAAAAATTTCGGATATTATCAATTTTTCGCATACAATAGTTTTTATTGTATTTATAACCATTACAGGGCTCAAGCAACGGGGGAAGAGGGCGCGGTGACAGTTCGCCCATCGCCCACCGGTAGGTTGAAGACACCGACTCCTACCCATCTTTGCGTCTACGCCTAGAGGTATCATTTAGCTCTTTAAAAAAGTAAAAAAAAATTATTAATTATAATATATATATATATATATTAATATATATATATATATATATATATATATACTATATATATATATATTATATATATATATATATATATTATTATATATATATATATATATCTATATATAGGAGAGAGAGAGAGAAGGATGAGGAGGAGAGAGAGAGAGGAGAGGAGAGAGAGAGAGAGACGAGAGGCCGATATTTTTATATATTTTACTTTTTTCGTAAATACTCTGAAATTGACTTATTACTAGAACTAACTATTTATTAAGGTGCATTCTACAGAAGTAGAATGAGTACCGTTATATATATATATATATATATATATATACTATATTAATATACACATATAAATATATATAATATATATATAATATATATAATATATATAATATATTATTATATATATATAATATATATATATAGTGGTGAGTATATACTATACTTATATCAGTTAGCAACTATAGGATTACTAAAGTTAGGGATTCCACTTCATTAATTAAGTCAGCTTTTTGCCTAGCCAATCTGACTGGTAAACTTTAGGGAAGACAGGAAGAACATTTTGCCAAGTAAAGTCAGCTGAGAACTTTTAAATTTTCTTTTTGTGCCCTGAACCAATGTGGGCTTTGGCACATGCTACTAACAAGATTGGTCCAATTAGTCTGAAATGCTGCTAATTAAAAAAAAATATATAGAAAAACTGAAACTAATCATGCTAAAGCTAAATTTAATCAAACAATTTGGGCCAAACTTACTTTGACAATAGAACAGGAGGTAAGATTTAGAAAATTTCTTCACAGGGGGCTTTCTATGATACCTATATAGATGCTTTTTGGGGGAAATAAATTTTTATGGTAATTGTTACCCAGAGGGTTGTCACCCCCAATTTTTATGAAAATCACAGGATATACTCTAAAAAAATAATAATAAAGAATAGTGAAAACGAAAATCGTCGCTCTCTTTAGAAAAAAAGTTACAGCCTTTCAAAGTTGTAAAAAAAAACAGGATTTGTTATTAAAAAAAAAAATAAAAAATTTTTTTTTAGAAAATCACAGGATATACTCTAAAAAAATAATAATGAAGAATAGTGAAAACGAAAAATCGGCAGTCTCTTTAGGAAAAAAGTTACAACCTTAAAGTTAAAAATTTTCCATTAGACTTTCTGTATAATAAAATATAGTGTGCCTCGTGTCGTTTAGTTACCTTTAGTTCAGTGTTAATGATAAGAATTGTTAATTCTACATAGATTTTCTCTGTGTATACCTAACAAAACTTATCATAACCTGACTTAGAGGGCCTGAAATGAGACCTAACCTGGATCGATCAATATTGAAAAGTCTATGGGATTTTTAACAACTTTGAGGGGCTGTAACTTTTTTCCTAAAAGAGTGACAATTTTCGTTTTCATTCTTCATTATTATTTTTTTAGAGTATATCCTGTGATTTTCATAAAAATCGGGGGTGACAACCCTCTGGGTAACAATTACCATTTTTATTTTTTAGGTTTTTAATTTTTTTTTTCAAGAACGGTAGGGCGGATTGGAAAAACTTTGGTAATTTTATCCAGAGGTGTGGTCCCCCGATTTTTTATGGATAAATCACAGGATATACTCTAAAAAAATAATAATGAATGAATAGTGAAAACGAAAATTGTCGCTCTCTTTAGGAAAAAAAGTTACAGCCTCTCAAAGTTGTTAAAAATCCCATAGACTTTTAAATATTGATCGATCCAGGTTAGGTCTCATTTCAGGCCCTCTAAGTCAGGTATGATAAGTTTTGTTAGGTATACACAGAGAAAATCTATGTAGAATTAACAAATCTTATCATAACCTGAACTAGGATGGCCCTAAAACGAGCACGAGGCCCACTAATTTTTATTATAAGAAAGTCTATGGGAAAATTTTTAACTTTCAGAGGCTGTAACTTTTTTTCCTAAAGAGACTGCCGATTTTCGTTTTCACTATTCTTCATTATTATTTTTTTAGAGTATATCCTGTGATTTTCAAAAAAAAAATTTTTTTTTTTTTTTTAATAACAAATCCTATGGGGTTTTTTACAACTTTGAGAGGCTGTAACTTTTTTTCCTAAGGAGAGCGACGATTTTCGTTTTCATATTCTTC
>JABUQX010093434.1:22500-35000 GCA_015478945.1 Trachelipus rathkii | reverse complement strand
GGTTCCGGAGGACCCTCCCCGGAGGGGGGAATAGTCCTAAGCCCGTCGTCCCCCAGGAGGCCGAGAGACCCCGACTTTTTTTTGCATTCTTTGCGGTTTACCCTGGGGGTATTCTTTTATTAAAAAAAATAAAACTTTTTAAAACATATTTTCATGCGCGTGATTCTGACACTATGTCTATTAGTTTCTTTACCTATCGTGAGCTTATTGGATATAAAAAAAAACAAATTAAAAAAAAAAGTAAAATTTTTTTTTTTCATTTTCCATACAAATTTCATAGCTATTCCAATATGTTTATGCAGTTTTTTGTATCATCGTTAGTTGTCGAGAGATGATCATGCGAGGGTACTTCTTTCAGTTTAAACCTAATAATAATAATAATAATAATAATAATAATAATAATAATATAATAAATATAATGAATAATAATAATAATAAATAATAATAATAATATAATAATAATTAAATAAAATTAGGTTTTCTCAAAAACATTTTAGAGAAGCAATAATTCCTTACGTTTTTTTTTCCAAACTTTAGGAATTAAATTTAATTACAAACCATTTTTATGTTTGGTTAAAATCTTAAAATAGTGAATGATAAAGCTATGTATTAGAAGTGAGGCTTTCCTTATGTTATAATCTTTTATAAAAGGAACATATTTTTAAAATAATTGCATTCACGTATATTTTTATATAATATTTTGGAACAATTTATACATCCTAGCAACATTTTAGTACGTTTACGTTCAAGTACTTTTTATTGCCTGTTTATCTAAGATGCCGTCAACAGTATTTAGTAGGACATTTTAGAGTGTTGACATGTCTGTGTCACTATAATTTTATTAGGATCTAAGTTGCATTCATTAAAAAAAAAGAAACATGTTTATTGGAACCTTTGTCGCGCTATTGAATGAAATATATCGAAAAAAAATCGAATTACATGTTCGTTCGAGTTATATATCGGTTAACTACCCTTTAAAGGAGAGTTCCTAATATATATATATATATATATATATATATATAATATATTATATATATATTATATATTATATATATATTTATATATATATAATATATTATATATATATATATATATATATATATATATATATATATGGTAAAACTTAATTTTTGTCTGACTTTCGATTTCGATATATTGAAATATATATCAAATACCGATATCTATCGATATCGCATATAATTAATATATATATATATATAATATATATATATATATATATATATTATATATATATTATATATTATATATTAATATATATAGTATATATATTATATATATTATATATATATATATATATATAATATATATATATATATATATATATATATATATATATATTATTATTATATATATATATATATATATTAGCCTCTAAGAAGAGCCACATCCAGGTTCTATTACTCGAAAAAACTACATACAGCTTACCGGGAAAAAGGCGAAATATCTATATTCTGCCTGGTGAATGCTGAGTACAATCTTTAGTGCGGTGTAAAAAAATCAATAAAAAAAAAAAAAAAAAAAAAAAAAAAAAAAAAAAAATTAGTTAATAATTCATATTAATATGAGTTTGAAACGCCAATTTAGAGAACCTTTTTATTACGTCTACTCGTCTAAAAATAAATAAGGTACTTTTTACATAAATTTTTGTTTTTTTTTTAACTAAAGATACCCCAAGGGTATACCGCACAGCGATGGCAGGAGTCTGGGAGTCTCTCGGCCTTCCGGGGAACTACGGGATTGGACTATTTCCCCCCTCCGGGGAGGTCTCCGGAACCCCCGCTCTTTGGTTATTTGGGTGTACGCTCTGGGGGCTTTCTTTCGGCCCCTCGCCCTATCAGTTCAGGCTCATGGAAACGTCCCCCCTGTGTTCCCCGTCGGCTCGAGCCCCTAACTTGCCGTGCAACACTCCTCTTACAACAATAATTAGTCATATATATACTATTGTCCCCGTGCCTAGCTCGAACCGGCTCCCCCAAAAAAATCCAATTGTTTATTTTAGCTTTTGTTTTTGTTTTTTTTTTTACATTCTTTCCTAACGCCAAAATTTTACGCTAACCAACTATATGATATATGCTATTACGTTGTCTGCAAAAAATTTAAAAACCAATCTATAAAGTGTTGGTCACTGGCCATCTAAATAGAGTTACTTACCCTTGAAACTTGTTTCGTTATGTACAAGATAATACATAATTCAACAAGACATCAGTGTAGGAAATTCTAATATTTGAAAAAAAAAATAGATATTTGGGGAGAAACAGTATACTTCGAACCACAATGTTTACTAGTACATTAAAAATAAAAAACTTTTCTCCTACTTTGGTAATTTCACATTCTTTATGACACTTTCTACAAACCTTTTTATCTAGTATCAAACTAAAATGTTGCAGCAATGCTAACAGTATAATCATTCTCACAAATTTAGAATAAATCCTTCAAATTCAAATTCATTTTCACAAAAATAAGAACCCAAGATTAAAGATCTTGTAATAATTACTATACCATATTATATATATATAATATATCTATAATATAGTATATATATATATATATATATACTATTATATATACTAATTATATTATCATTATATTATATATATATAATATATATATTATAATATATATTTATATATTATATATATATAATATATTTATATATAAGTATACTATATATAATATACTAATTGTGTGTGTTCAATGTGATGTTGTGTGGTGTGGTTTCTATGAATAAATTTAGATTCTCGGTATCTTGGGTATAATCGATACACATATATCGAAAATCGATTTTAAAACTTAAATATCGATAGGCCAGAAAGAAACTTAAGTCTATACCCATATAATATAATATATATGTAATATATATAATATTATATATTATATATATATATATATATTATACACCTTATTATTATATATATATACTATCTATATATATATACTCTTATATATAATATAATAATATATATAAGCATATCATATATATATACTCTCGTACTATTCAATAGTATATATATATATATCTATAGTATTCAATATTATAGATTATGAATATTACCTCATACAAATATGAACTGTAACGTCATAGCGACTTAAGCATAAGTTTGACGATAACACAACAAGAGAACAATAGAAACGACTATATTGAAGAGAATACAAATCGAAAATAAAAAAAAGGCACAAAACATTAAACAACTCTCTAATTATATATTCATAGTTGTTGAGCTTCCACACCCTCAATAAAAATTCAGGTAGGTAAAGTAAAATTGTTTATAAATATGTTTATCAATAATATGTTTAAATTAAGAATTTGTGACTTCAACCAACTGAGGTATATATATATATATATTGATAGACGATACCACTATTAGTATACGACTGACCTATAATGATATATATAATTAATATATATGACGCTAATATGGCACTATGTAATAGTTTTATATCTCATGTATATATATATAAGGAACTTCTCCTTTAAAGGTGTAGGTATAAACCGCATATATCGACCTCGCAAGAATAAACAAGTGTTACATCAGATAATTTTTTTATTTTTCTCGATTACTTCGAATGGGCAAATCAGTGCGAAAAGTGTTGCCAATAACAGGCTTTTCTGTTTTCTATTTTTTTAACTAAGGAATTACCAAGTACGTTTAACTTATAGCATAAAAGATAGAGAGTTCAGCGGTATCTCTCGGCCCATCAGCGGGTGGACGACGGGGCATGACGACTTTCCGTCCTCCCCCTCTGTCGCCTCCGTCGGTGCGAGCCCTTAAAATGACACACAATAAATAATAAAAAAATTAACATATAAAAATCATACATTGAAAATAGAATAAAGCAACATGTGGCAACTATTCCGCTCGTTCTATCTGAGTTTTAGCTACACGTAACACTGCAGGGCTGCACGAGTAGGATTATGCGATTTGCGATATCGTGAATTTTTATGTAACTTCCTTTTAAAGGGTAAGTGCCTATATATATATATATATATATATATATATATATATATATATATATAATACTATTATATATATATATATATATTATATATATTACCGTAGTATATATATACTATCAGTGAGTATATATATTGGTAAGGTTACTACTTTTACGCGACACTTCTAGAAAAAAATTGCGGGTTGCCATTTTGCTACTTATTTGTTTGTTTTGCGCTAAATAATAGGCGTTGACGACTTTTTTACTATAATGTCAAAAATTTAAAATCTTTTATTTTAATTATATATATATATATAATATATATATATTTTTATTTATAAATAAAAATATATTATATATTTTTTTATTTTTTTATTTTTTTTTTTAATATATATATATATATATATATATATATATATATATATATATATATATATATATATATATATATATATATATATATATATATATATATACTATATATATACTTATATTATATATATATATATATATATTTATTATATATATAATATATATATATATATATATATATATATATACTATATATATATATATAATATATATAATACTTAAAGGTTAAAAATAAAATAAAATAACGTTACATGTTAGGTTGAATTACACGGCCTCTAAGTCAAGGTTAGGATAGGTTTGGTAAATTTGGATAAATTGAATTATACGGCTTTGGTATTATTTTAATAATGTAATTTTCAAAGATATTTACTATATTAAATACCTAAATTAATTAAAAATAAATAAATAAATAAATAAAGCACACTCTCTGACATCTATATTAGCGAGAAAATAATTAATAACTAAACGCAAGTCGTAATCAATTCATAAAATTTTTAATAAAAAAATAAAAAAAACTAAAGAATCAAACATTAATGCACTTCACACCACAAGCAATTTTCGTCAATAAATTCACATGAAACAAAAGACATCATAAAATAAATAAATATTCGAAAGTAGGCTATATGTACGATTTGAGTAGCACTTTATTTCAGTAAAATAGTTTCATACCTATAAATTTATTTAAAAAAAACATTATTTTAATTATTTAATTAATTAAGTAATTAATTAAAATTAAGTATTTATTTAAAATTAATTAAAATATATAATAATTAAATAGTTAAAAATCTTGAAAAATAGCCGACATTTATGTTTTCAAGCAGAATAACAAATTAAGAGCATCATCTGGCAACCCTCAATTTTTTTCTAGAAGTGTCGCGTAAAAGTAACATTTACCTTATACTTACTAATATATATTTACGATAGTCTACTATTAATACTATACATATACCTAATATAATATTAATTTTCAGTATCTTTATTTTCTATTAATATAAATACTATATCCTTATTATACTAGATCTCTATCCTAATAGTTAATTATATTATATGATATAGGTGACAGCTTAATCCATATCAAGGTGAGAAAAACTTATAATGACTTTTGACAGTCAACAGTTATGTACTTTAGAAAGAACAAACGATTTTCACCCATAGCTAGATATCAGTCGTGTAGGGCTAGTGAATAGCATGAAAAGCAGTGTATTTACAAAAAAAACATTGCTTTTTTTTTTTTTTTAATATTTTTTATAAATACTTACTCTTCCTAGTGAAGTACGCTCACATTCGCTTTGTCTTTAGTACTTCTTTATGATCGTAGAACATTTCAGCCATTTAGAGACCGTGTCTTGCAGAGTATAGTTTATACATTTAATTGTTTTTTCTTAAGATAACTAAATGGAGCTAACCCCCAAGACGGACTACCCTCAACCCCAGCCAGCGGATGTAGCCAGGGTCGGGGTCCTTTCCTGCGGCTCCTTCCGGGAACGTTACAAGCCGACCTTCTGCTGGATAGGAACTATTTCCCCCCTTCTCGGGTGGCAGTGTTGCAGTCATCGACACCCCCGCTCTTTGGTATATTGTAGGTGTATGCAGGCGCGGTTCCTCTTTCCGCCCCTTCCGCCCCTTACTCATCGGGTATGGAAATACGTTCGTGTCCCCCCGCTCTCTACTTTGCCCGCGTCGCGCTTCGAGCCCCTTACTTTGACCGTGATAAAACTTAACTTATCCCACTATATATATCGTTAGTAAGTTATTCAAAAAAGGGTGGAGTCGGACGCACTTCACCAGTCGTGAGTCGGACTGTCGTGCTAACTGTTTTCAAGAGCGCCGGAGTCGCGCAGTCGGAAGCTCGGAGCGTCTGGTAATTTTCGAAGCAGATAGGTTGGAGTCGGAGTGGGAGTCGCGAGATCGGAGTCCGCGAAAACTTTCTTCTGAACCGATCTCCACCAACGCTACTGCTCATCTAGATCACCCTCATAGAGTCAGCCTACTAATAATCTTTTCATGCGTCTATATAGAAGGGATGAATTTCCTTTCTACTAGTTAATGACATAAAAACAGATCTATCTCCATAGGTAGTGTTGATAGTTATTCAAACTTGAAAATATATCAATAGTACTATAATATATATATAAATAGTTATATCGACTCTGTATAACTATGATATTCACGTAGTATCATCATAGTATGATATATATCGGATGAGCGTCTCTGTAAAGTATTATACTACAATCTACTATATACCTTATTCGACGGATAGTAACACTAACTACCTCTCATATATTACTCGTTAATATATATATTATTTATACTCGCATCAATAACATACCTCGTCATTATGTATGTTACCTAATACTAGTATAGTCATATAGCCAAACTAAAGAAGTTCACCCCGCATATTGGCTATTCTCGAAAACTAAGATACTTGTACAAGAATAATAGCCTGATGATAATCAGTAATATGGAATCAGCGTATGAAATTTCTATGAAAAATGTGAATAGAAAAAATAATTTTACTTCTTTTTTTTTTTCGACTATATCCTCCAAACACATACTGATACGGTAGAAGATAAACTAATTAAAGCATTACTAATGGAATTCGCGTAAAATAATTATTTTACGGGGAGACCTCGTTGGCCGTGACCGTTGTGGCGGACAGAGGGGGGGTTCATGGATTTTTCCCATCACCCACGTTAAGCGGAATGGCGGAGGAACCCCGCGGAACCCATAACTATACCAATACAGAGCTGATGTGGCTCCTGGGTAGACCCTCCCCGGAGGGGTGGAAATAGTCCTACCCGCGTCCCAGCGGAGGCCGAATAGGACCCCGACTCCTTTGCCATCTCATTGACGGTTTACCCTGAAGTGTTATTCTTTTGTTAAAAAAAAGAAAGTCTTTTTTAAACCGGATACAATTATTATACGCTGATTTCTTAATATCTGTAGTTAGTTTTCTCTCAAAATGTACCATTCGTAGTTTTGGAGATATAAAAAAAACAAAAATAAATAAATAATTTTTTTCATTTTCCATGCAAATTTATACCTGCTGACTTCAATATATGCTTATGCATGTTTTTCTTGTTTACCATTATCTAATAGCTTTCGAGATATCTATGGTCGCGGCTATTCTTTAGTCTTCACGCGTTATATAATATATATATATATACATATATACTATTTATATATATCATAATTCGTTATCTACGATACATATATAATAATATACCCTTACTAATAGGATATGTTAATGTATATATCGTATACTATATAGTATTTATATATAATATTACAGTGCGATTATTTAGGGGGGGGGAGGTAGGGCCATGCCCCCTCCCGAATATTTCTTTAGACCACTTAAAAATTTCTTTATATCCATATCCGTCAATAATTCTTAAGTTCAGATGGATTAAATCTCAATTTATTATCAATCGTCGTGCTTTGTTAGAACCACAATCTATTCGTTAATTCTCTTAGTAAAACTAAACTGAAGCCATCCTCAGAGAACAATGCAACTTAAATTGTCAGCCCGGATTTTGAAGAATTCTGTAAGGTCTCATCTGCAGATTGAGCTGACTTCCATCTAAGTCGATCATAGTACTTGAAAATTCGCGTTACACAAAAATTGGCAAGATTCCAATAAAACAGTAACCCAGCGATTGACCTTACTTCCGACGACAAAGACTTACCATACTGATTCGACACATATTCTCCCATCGTATTTAGCTCATTTTTGATCATTTAATCATCAGCTATTAGGAGAGAGGTTTTTAAATCATAAGAAATTATATCTTCCCTCAATATTTGTTCATACTCGAACAGGTTAATGTGGCCATGATGATATATAAAAGATTAGTGAAAACATTTAAAGGAAAGCATCTCGAAAGCTCCAATTGAAGATTTTAGCAAAAGCAGAATGGAATTTATGGTAGGTTATAGAATGGCATCACAGCACAGAGATTCGTCCAAATTCTCCAAATTTACATCTTGTGAAATACTGGTCAATTTTACCCGTGTCTCTGCCGTTTCAGTAGGAAAGAAGATTTTCAACTTAAGACTTCTGAAAACCTAGTTGAGAAATACTATTGGAGAAATGAAAGACTTATTGGACTTGCCCTCCCCTACATACATCGAAATATTGACATAAAAACGGAAAGATGTTATCTCGGACTTTGCTCACTCTCATACCCTGCAATTAAATTTAACAATTTAGGTAAGATAATTTTTAGCATTTATATAAATATTCCCATTTTTATAGAAATTTCTGATTTGGCCCTTTCTCACATTATATATTATTTTATTCTATAAATAGTATATTATATATTATATATATATATACTATATTATATATACTATATAATTATATATTACTATATATATATATATAAATAGTATAATATAATACTATATATATATATCATACACATATTGATTATATAATAAATTATTATATAATATATATATATATATTAATATATATATATATAACTATACTAATAGTATATATATAGGAAAGGCCTTCTTGGTCAGAAACTCTTCTTAAGTCGCAAATGTAGAACAGTTAAGCTGAAATCGTGTCACTTCCTGTAAAGATTATGAATCACCTATTTAAAACCATTATTTCCAAATCTAGATCTATTCTGCTTAAAGTTAACAAATAAGAGTAAAAACTCACCAATTTATATAACTGATACATAGTTTTTAAGTATATTTCGCACAGAAAAATAAACTTGGAGCGACCCTTTGGTAAGTATAAGCTTTAAGGTAGTGTATAAGTAGTTTAGGATAATTTCTAGCTCAAAGGTAAATAATAAAAATTCTAGGCATAGAGAAATGCCCAAAACTAAAACCAGGCTTAGGGAGATAGGGTTAGGATAGAGAAAGGGTAAAGTAGAATAAAAGAAAGCTCCAGGCCTAATTTACGTTTGGGAACTAAAATTCTCTATTAATAAATTGACCTTCATCATTACCTGAACCAGAAACTATTGTTCAATTAAATTAATACTTAACGTTACTTATTTCTTCATTTGTATAAACCGGATAAATATTTTAATAGCTTTCGCTACAAAAACTCTCTCACTAGCAAGAATTTAAACTTTTTCCGCGTTGAACCATTTTTTTATAAGTGCCTACTTTTGTTTATCTTTTTAAAAGCTTGTCCTGTATGTTGCCAAATAAAAGATATTTCCAAACCAAGAAAGTCTCTAAATCTTAGTGAAAAAACCCGGAGTGACAAGAAATACCCTTAAATTTTCGTAACTATTTTAAATCCCTTAGTTTTATAAAAAGCAATTAATAGGAAAATAGGAAGATTTAATTCAAGAATAAATATTTCTTACAACCTCCCAACAAAAAGAATTTGCTGAAAGAACACAAGAACATAAGAAATGCTCTTATGCTCCTTCAGCAAATTAAGGGAAGCAGTGTTCAAAGTGCAAGCAATTTTTAAAACAAATTTCAATCCAGAGCAACAGCAACATGCGATAAAATAAAACAATAAAAAAATAAGTCCAGCATGAATGCCAGATATTCTAGTAAACAAATATAAACTTCATATGCAAGAGACCAAATTAAAGTATTAAGTAGTTACTAAACAAGAGATCAAGCCATATGTTGTACAATATAGGCAAAATATTCAAAATATGGTAATCACTAAGGAAATTAAGAATAAATTATTCAAATATAATTGAACAGTCCATAAGGACTAGTATGTAAATCCAAATAAATAGAGCAAAGTAAAACTTCAAAGTAAGATTTTATCTTTGAACCATGTTCGTGATATAATAAACATTGTTGTAAACCAGAGACAAAAAAAGAAATAGGAGTAATAAACTAGCATTGTGGTGCAACCGGTTTAAATCAGAATTAAATGGTAAAAGGTTCAAAGGAAGCCGATGATGGCCAAATGCAAAATAAACAAACATATGTAATATCAAATAAGTTTTTATCTTTAATAGCCCATAGGCTAAATAATATAAGGGGACTACACATATGCAAAAGGTTAATGTAGACGTTTAAAAGCCAATGGCCAATCGTTGTCAATGTTTAAAAAAACATATGTAATGTACGTAAGTTAAATCTACAAAGGAAATTTTATTCCAAAATAAGCCTAATAATGCATGAGTAATGTTTAAAGTATTTAAAAAATATGCTTCATGCACTAGCACAATAAGTTAGGTAATAGTAGAGCAAAAGTGTTCCATCACCGATTCTTATAAATTTACAGCATAAATAAATTATTAGGCCTAAGTGCAAAGAGAGGATACTATTCAATAATAGGATCCTAAGCGAAAGTAATTTACAACATTTTAAGCATAAACAAGCTTAAAATTCCTTAAACTAAATACTATAACTAACTTAAATCTAATGGCAATATCTTTATAAACTATTTGTGCCCTTCTATACACAAAGCAGATATGTGCGTTCGAAGGTTGCAGTACCTGCATGGATAGTCTAAATTACTGTCGTTATTACCAGGGCACTCATCAGAAGCATGCATTGCACTTGAGCAGAATCTACAAATGTGTAGCTGTTCACAGCGTTCTAGCCTAGATTCAATATCGGGGTAATTGGTACATTTATTCATGCTATGACCGGCCATGCTGCAAAATTTACATGGGAAAGCTGCATTCCTCTTAAAAGGAACAGTAGATTTGGCAGACTTAGTGTTAAAATTTTCAAGGGTAGCTTTGGGCAGGTTAGTACAAGGAAACTCATCATTACCATCACCCTCATTTTGGCTACTATTAGTAGGTTTACTATTGTTAAATTTATTATATTTAAGACTATTATTAGGGTTATCATGATAATTACTCTTGCGTCTGCCAAATCTATTATTCCCAAAGTTATTATTTTCAAGCTTAGGCTGAGATCTCTGCATCAACTCCAAGCGTTTCATTAAGGTAGATGAATTCTCAAACACATCATTAATACTAGGGTAATTTGTTAGAGTTTTATCGATTAATAAATTGATAAACCTGGGAGGTAATTTATTAACTACGAGCGAACTAATCATTTTAAAACCTGCAGTATCAGGAGCAAGGAAATCTAATCCATAAGACTTCAAATCATAAGCTAAAGCCTTAACCTCATTCATAAAAGATTTCACCTCGGCTAAATTATCTTCAGAAGGAGGAGAAATGTCTAATAGCCTAACAATTATTTTTTCTACTATGAAGTCTCTATCAAGAAACTCCTTCTTTAAAATATCTAGAGCAATCGTGTAATTAGAGCCTTCAGGACTCAAATGTTTAATCATTTCATAGGCCACATCCCCCAGATTGCTAATCAAATGTATAAGTTTCTCCTCATTTGTATAAACCGGATTCCCGTCTATTACGGCTTTAAATTTTGCTAAGAAGCGTGAAAATGCTAACTTATCTGATTCATCACCTTCAAACTTCCCTATCTGAATAGGAGGCTCTTTTGCGCTCCTAAAAAGGTTTAAATTAGACACTGTCCTATCCGAAACATTAGAACTAGGGCCTACAATCGAGCTTGAAAAGGGAGGATCAGAGTCTTCGCTTGCAATTGAGGAGTTGCTAGGCTTTGTCAAATTGTCAGATAAAATGGCAATCTGTTCCTCTAAATCTAATTTATAATCAAAAGTGTTATTACGCTCAGTTATATAAAATTCATTAAGAGTTTTAAATTTAAGTATATTTGATAAAATACTTTTATCTGTCTTCTCCAAAGACTTTAAATAACTTTTTAATTCAGATAATTTATCTTTAATAAAAGAGGGACTACCGCTAGTTTTTAATCTTTAGCTATAAGAGTTTCCATCCTTCTTTTTAAATCATCTCGTTCTACAATGAGAGGATGATTAAGTGATTGGCAATCTTCCATTTCAGCCATGGCAAAAATATAAAATAATGACTAAGTGAGTATAATATTTTGCAAAACAACTACGTTACAAGTTTAATCAAATTTAGCGACGCTCTCCAAGTAACAAGGAAAATTTAATAAACTATATGGTGAGTAATAAGATTCAAATAGCATAAGCCAATAGGAACAATTAAAAATAGACGACCTGTCTTGTTTTATTTCTTGGAAAGATATTGGAAATGTTCTTGGCAGAACTTTCTAATGTGCAATTAGAGCAGTTGAGTGAACTGCTCACTCCTGTAAAGAAGGATCGCCTATTAAAAATTATTCAAATCTAGCCTATTTGCTTA
>JABUQX010093433.1:30000-32066 GCA_015478945.1 Trachelipus rathkii | reverse complement strand
ATTATTTACTCCTAAAATAAGATTAAATGTAATCCCATATTTATATTACTCCTTTTCTTTTCCGCAGTTTTGAGAGAGGTTTAAAATTAAAACATTTCACACACCACTGTGGCTAGTTAACAACGAACGAAATACAAATTTAGGAGTAATAAAACCAGTCAATTTATTATTATTATTTATTATTCTCTTATTGATTATTTATTATTATATTATTAATTTTTTTATTAATGTTTTTCGATCTATAAATCTTATTGTTTCTCTATTTCGATTTTTATTATTTATTAGTTATTAATTAAGTATTAACATACTTTTAATTATCATATATAGTATATTAATCATTATTATTAATTAATATTATTCATAACTATTGATGATTATAGTAGGCTTCATTTTTCTTTAAAATAATTAATTTTTGAATATTAATATTAAGAGTGCAAGGTAATATTAATATTAATATTAATTATTTTATGATTAATATTAATATGTAAAATTGAATTTTGATTCTTAATTTTAATAAAATTATTATTACTTAATTAATTATTATTATTATTAATTATTATTAATTATTATTATTAGCCTTCGCTCTAGCACCATATTATTGGGGCGAAGAACAATTATTCAATTATTGATTTATATTTATTTAAATTAATTCATGTTCGGCATTTTGTTAACCGGTTTGAAAGTACTTTTAAATCAAATAAATTCATTATATTATAAACGTAAAGGTAAAAAAAATTAGCTACAAACAAATGGATACCTCTCCGGGATTCGATCCACCATAAATTTATTTAATTTGTTTTAAATTTTTTTAAAAATAAATGAGTCTATATATAAGCAATGTTTATAGTCCTTTATATATAGTATAGTAATATATATACTACTATATACTACTATATAGTAATATATATATATATATATATTATATATATATAGTAAGTATAAATATATATTATATACTATATATATTATATATATCGCTGATTACTATATACCGCTTAAAGCAATATATAATGAGCCTACGGAGAGTTATATATTATAGTAGTATAGTATAGTATAGTATATATATATATATATTATATACTAATATATAAATATATATATATTATATAACTATATATATATATATATATATATATATATATAATATATATAATAATAGTATTAAATATACTATATATTATATATTATATATTATAGTATAATATATATATATATAGTATATATAGGTAAATATTATATTTATACTATATATATATATATATAGTATAATAGTATATATATATATAGTATATATGTAATATTTATATATATATATATATATATATATATATATATATATATAATATATGATATATAATATATATAATAACTATCTAATACTATTTTTTGTAAATACTAATGTAACAATGTATTTTGGTAAATACTATGTAACAATGTATCATAAATAGTATATATATATATTATAAGTATATATATATATATATATATATATATACTATATATATATATATATATATATTTATAAGCTACGTCAAAACAACGCCAACATGCGGCACAACAACAACAATAACAATAATTTCTCATCATCAGCGCAGGAATAGGAAGCGAAGCCCTACCCGAACATGCGGCTGGTGAACTTGTTAATTTTTTATTTATTCTGTATTCAATTTTCTATAATATGACAATTATGAAAATATCTTCAAGCATTTCGTTATTTCGTCAGGTTCGTGAAAACATCCTGTCGAGAAACCTTACTCTCGGATGTCTGCTGATAAATGAAATGAAAAACGCATCAAAGCAATTGCGAAACTTGAAAATATTTGAGATAAAACACCATTGTATACTTGTAATTTAGATACATAAAAATCTTACGAATGAATTGTATGTAAAATAAATTTTTTATTATGAAAACTATATGGAATCAATAGATGAAGATGAAATTTATGCTCGTTCTGAAGAACGACTAAACGTAAGTGACAAAAGGCGGCAGTTTAAGGTTTTCCGCAAGTCCACGGACAATGCAGATTCCAAACTAATCGTGTCAGTGTCGTAGTAAGAATATTGAC
>JABUQX010093433.1:0-15000 GCA_015478945.1 Trachelipus rathkii | reverse complement strand
GTCTATGTTAAAAAGGTTATATTTTCAACAAAATATTTTATGTATAATTTACGATAATATAATTTTATAGCAACAAATAGACTTGTAAACTTATTTAATATTTTACATTAATAGAACTTTTAATTATTGTAAGAGAATGTTCCAAAGTCATATATGAGAATATCTAGGACTTATTAAATTTGGAGCCTCTATTATTTAATATTATGTAATACTAGCAGAAAAGCATAATATTTCTTCTAATAGTATTTAATCTGAATATATATATATATAATATATGTATATATAAATCTACTCACTTAATATATGTCAATTAATAATTATGCAGAAAATTAGAGGTTAGGAGGGTATTGAATGGAAATATAATATATCAAGCTTTTTACCAATAAAATGATTAATCATTATGCTAATAATCACTACTTACATATATTAATATATAATATTATATATATATATATATTATTAATATATATTAATATAAATATAATTAATATATATTATATATATTATAATATATATATATATATATATATTATATTATATATTATAATATATAGATATAATATATATATATAATATATATAATATATATATATATATATATAGATATATAAGATATTTTTCTAGATATTTATATATATACTATATAAATCTATTTAAATATAATAAATAGAGAAGTATTAATATATTTAAAATATAGTAAAATATTGCTAATGTATTTTCAATTTCCATACCTATGGAATAATTTAATGCTTCACTTCCGGTATGTCTATCTGTTTCAAAAATTTATAAACTCTTATTCCATTATTTCTTATATCTGGCTTATCCGGCTTTCCGGCTTTTTTTTTCTTGAAGACCTTGTTTCCCAACCAAAACTCGTAGAAAGTATAGAGATTAAAAATAAAAGATAACCCACCATTGCCGGGTTTAATAAAATTGTTTAGTATACGATAGGTTATAGATATCCAGATGTTTTTATATTAATATTAGTAATAAAAACGAGATAATATTATATTATATTATTTCATATATTTTTACACTATTTATATATTAATAACTAACATATATAGGTATAAACATAAAAAATATGTGAACAATTAAGAAAGGTGACGTAAAAAGGTCATTATATAATCGATCCGGTTTTTTTTCCCGTATTTAACGTAAAATCTTTTTTTTAGATGAATTCATAAATGAATAATAAAAATTGAAATTTTAAGTACATCATATATTTAATAGGTGTTTTATCCCATCTCACATGTGGAGATGAGTGTCCTTAATGTCGGGTGTAAATGTTAGAATAATGAAATATTATAGTCCTAAATAATGACCTATTATTGTATTCAGAAAATCTATCCCTGTATATTTTAATATTTTTTTTTATGATAAAAAATTCCTTTTTCAAAAGACAGGTTTCAATGGGTTTCATAAAATTAAACAACTGTCTATTTTCATTTTTAAATAAACTCAGCATGGGTGGTATGTATAACAAGTATTGATAAATGTGGCCTAGCCTAAAACTAAAAATCCTAGATCATGCCATAAAGCCATCTCGAAGTAATTATTAATATTCGATTTTTCAAAAATAACAAAATTGGAAGATCGATATTGTTGTATATAGATTTCTTTAAAATGATTCGGTGTAGGCAGTTGTGAATGAGGTATTTTAATATCCTCTCTCTGGAATTAAATTGTGATATATTAGATATCGCTGAATGGTCCTCTTCCGTCAATGTTCTAATAGTAAAATATTAAAATAAGAACTATCTGATTATGTATATAAATAATTAATATGTTATGTGTTATAGTCCATTCAAAGTTGTGAATAACATTTCATAGGGTAGTATAATATATATAATATGTTAATAATAAATAGTAGGAGAAGCCAAGAGCATTTGATTGCATATTATTAATATTAATATCATATATATATATTATATAACTTTTAATATATATACTAATTGATAGTACTATTAACCCTATATATGTATTATTAATATAGATCATATCCCTCCAGATATATATAACCACTTTAATTTTTTATCTAAATTTAAATTTAAAATTTGGGAATAATAATAATAATTATAAATAAATAAATAATTATAATAATATAAATTAAATAATAAATTAATATAATAATAATATAATAAATAATATAATATATTAAATAATTAATATAAATGTATAAATTAATATAATATAATAATATTAATTATATAAAATAATTATATAAATATTATTATATAATAATATTAAATAATAATATTAAATATTAAAAATTATAATTATAAATATAATTGTCTATGTGTGAATAATAATGAATTGAATAATAATTTAATATTAATACTTTATATTTAATACAATAATAATAATATTTAAATGAAAATAAAGTGCTTATAGTATGTATGGTATAATACTAGAGTATGAATTTAGTGAGCGTTAAAAACTTGTATTCCTAATTGATATATTTTTATTACTTATATTTTTAAATTATTATTTTATCAATAATATAGTTTCATAAATAATTTACTTAAGTAACTTATATATTTAAAAATACTATTGTAATTATATATTATGTATGTATTCTTTTTATAAAATATTAAATGAAAAAATATAACTAATGTTAGAAAGAAAATGACTGTAATTTGATAAATTAGATAGGGGAACTGTCAATTCAAAAAGAGTCAATCAATTAAAAATAGAGTGATCAAATAGTTAACAAAATTAAAGTAAAATAAGTTAATTAAAAATAGTTGCATGCGCAAAGTGATAAAATTATAAAATTTGAATTTATTAAATTAGGGTGCCAAGTGGAAGGAACATGAAATAATAAAATATCTTGTTTGGAATTCGGGTATCTAGAAAAAATTAAAATATGATTAGTCATTTACCGAATATGGTAGCTAAAAGGTATTTATTAGATATTGTACCTTATATTAATATAATTAAAAATATCAATAAATTAAAACTTATATCTATATATATATACCACACCCGTCATCAAAGGAAAGATTCTACAGAAATGGCAACACTATTCTATGACATCATTACCTGAAATAAGAAGAACGAAAAAATAAAGATCTACCTTCTATTAGTAACTGGGCAATATTAATATGCGAAAACTATATGGAGTGAGGTTATAATAATGTGCGATCCTTATCGTTGGTATTTTGGAACCTGAATTATCAATGGTTATTTCCCTATATAAAATCATAATGTCTCAGGTATTAGTAGTAATGTATAGAAAGTGCTAGTGATATGCTAGAAATTTGCATTTTTATCTCGTGTTATATAACGAGATAAAAAAGGAGTGATTTATCAGAAAGAGTTATTATATAGAATGATATAATGAATATCAACTTTATTAACTTCTAGATATAAACTAATATTAGTTACTAATATCATCTTGCTTTGAGTTAATTGAATTGAAAATAAGTATCTATCTCTCAGAAAAGTTTTATGTATGTAGGAAAAGGATTGAATGAGGTTATATATTTTATTCTTGATATCTACAACGTAAACCTTTATATAGGCACGTATATAAATATTATTAATGTTACTAACATCTTATTTAATAATATTATTAATCTTTAGTGATATACAGTGATCATTATTTGATCATCTGAGAGTGAATCTCGATAATTAAGGTACGTGATATTACAGCAGTGCCTAGTATCTGCCATTTATTTCCTTTCCGGTCCTCACGTAAGACATGTTATTTGCCTCTTATTAATTCGAATTCTTTCTTGGATACTATGATTAGAGATATTGGTAGGATTTGGATATTTCAAAGTTTTTTAATAAATATATAAGTTTTAGGTACCCAGAGGTGCAGTGCTAATTATTCCTAGATCAAAGAGAATAAGAATATTCTGGATTATTCAGGCATTGTAGAATGGGTCACACCCTTGGGGTGCTTTATTGTTCTTCTCTACTTGTTATCCTTAGGGATATAGGTAAAATGGCTGCCACGCACTCCTCCAACCTTCGTGAAATCGTGAGTGCGCAATCAACACAGAGAAAATTTCTATGCTACAATATCTAATATATAGAAATTATTAATTATATAATATTATATAGTATTAACCTCAAGTTTTTATTCTTGTCAATAAAATTTAGAATTTTCAAATAGATATTTTATATTTTAAAGTGTTTTGAATTGTTTTTGTCATCTCTTATATCGATCATATCTATGGAATTTGCATATGAAAGTTGTCAAAAAGTTGAAGCTTTTGTTCTTGATAAAGATCTCTTATTATAGTTTGACGTGACGTCATATTCTATTATATGTAAGTATCTCTATGAGTCCCTAAAATTAATATGTAGACAGACTAAGATAGTATTCACTACCACCATACATGTGGAGCCAAAACTACTCGATTTTATTGAGGCCAAAATTTCGGTTGCCACCCGCAGTGATCGATCCTATATTATTTAGGAGCTTAACCTCGGCTCTCTTGTTGCTGGAGTGACTATAAAAATGACTATTGAAAAATCCGAATAGATATTCCTCGAATAAGTATATCGTGTGTTCCTCCCATAATTTGTCAATTGGGGACATAGTTAAGTGAAGTACTATGAACATTGTATTTGTTGATCATTTTGACAGTTAAAATAAATTGATATTATACGAACATTAATAGTTGGGAACTTTGAATAAATTTAGTGAATTCGTAAGCGTTAGTAATCGGTTGTCATAATTGAACTACCATAATTGAATAAGGCTTATGTTACCCAACTCTATTAATGGCAGCAAAAAAAAACAAATAATAAAAAAATGTCATTATTAGTATTCCCGCACCGTTGCCACCTTAATTGTGATCGAAGTTTAATTTAAACATTATGCCATTTGTGATAATCGCGTATTTGATTCATTTAAATTATAATTACTTATGAAATTATAGTATCTTAAAGTTTAATTAATTGTGCATTTAATTGACTTAGTTTATTGTAATTGACAAACCAATATGAGAACACTTATAAGTAATACTTTTTAAGCCTAGTAATTGTAGTTGGACTTGGAATTCAATTTAACATTATGATCTTTGAATTGTATTTTAAATTCAATTGTTATTGTGACTTTTGAAGATTGTGACTTATAAAGTTTCTTGAGTGTCATATCGACCTCTGAAATGTTATGTAAGTCATTTAGTGAGACTTATATATTTAGTACTCGACTTTTGAGTTTGAACATTCAAATTGTTTGAATATTTAGCTTTCCATATATATGTATTGTGTCTTTATTGACCTTGTTAAATCTATAAAACTTTTATTTGAATATTTAGCTATCCACCTTTAACTTTTTGAATTTAGCTTTCTAATCTTGAAATGATTCTTTGAATTAGCCTTTCAACTTTAATTATTTCAGATTGTGATTTTGACTAAAAATAAAACTTTAATGGAGCAGGCACTTAACCGATTTCAATCTTTAGTTTGTTGTAATTGTTTAATATTGCGTTTGGTTTGACGTAAGGATGAGAGTGGTATCGAAAGTACGTGGATTTGACATAACTTTTGGTCTTGATCAGTTATTTGATAGTCTGTTACTGAATATACTGTGTATATATATCTTACAGTTGGACTATCTATCGACTCGACTAATTATCACTTCATTACTATTTTAATTGGATTGGAACCAACGGCATTAAACCACTATTGCCACTATGTGTTATATACCTTATTTAAAAAGTTGCCGGACAAAGTAGGTTTATTATCTACGTATATTTATATTTTATACTATGATAAATAGTTAATTTATATTTTAATGAATTTTAACTTAAATATTAAAATTAAACGAACTTTCCGAACATCTGAAATTTTATTTTATTGAATGATAGAATTTATAGATCTATTTTCGTATTTAAGGCTGCAAATGACTTATAACTCTAAATGAAGATATATTTTGTTTATTTTAAGCTAAGTAGGTTGAGTGAGTTATGAGATGCATATTATTATTTAAACAACTTGTCTATTATATATTAGACTACTATTAATGTATAGAAATAATCTTGGTTATAAATATTAGCTCCAACAATCAGAGGTTTTGAATGGATTGTAAAAATATTATTAAATATCCAATTTGAAAAATATTTATTATAAAATAATAAATACACCTAAGTTATGTAAATGAATTAAACTTTTAACAATCGATTTATAAATGTTAAGCCAATTTTAGACTTTTAGGGAACAATGATCGATATGCCTTTGAAATAATATATATAGCTCCGGTTGACAGTTTTAGAATTATATATCTGTAGCTTTTGTAGAGTATTTGGTAATTAAGATTTTATCCGGCTTGTATTGGATACCCATCTTTTTAGTGTATCAATAACAGAAGATATATTCATTTAGAGGACTTATAATTTAATTAGTATTAATGAAATAATTTAAGAAATACATCAGATACTGATTATGATTACAAATTAGCCAGTGCTGTAACAACGCGTAATCTTGAAGTTGAATTAATATAAAAATATATGCATACAATCCGCCAAGGCTGCGGAAATCCAAGCGAACTTTCTTTTTTAAATATGAAATTACGAATTACCAGAAACATATCTAAATACTAATTTAACTGGGTGATAGTTCAACTTTTGCATTTAGGAATTAGATACTACAACGCTCTGTAAGTTTTTATGTTATTTATTAATTACCACTATAACACTAGTTATTAAACAGTCATTTAGTTTTATTTTGCACTGCAATTTATTATCTTTATAGGTAGTTGTATATATATTGAAAGGCCTAGTATCAAGTGCATCATTTAACAACAAGAATAATAATTATATAAATAGGTATGTATCACGAGTAAATTGTACACAATAAGTTCGGACTATAAGTGTATTATGCAGAGTACTATATGTACTGATTTATTATTATACTATGGCTATTAATATAATTTTTTAAATCTAATACTACCGCTGTATTTAACGTTTTTTTTTGAGGTGGCAACGAACTATCCTTGTTTTGCCTTTTTCCTAGTATAATTAATACCTCTTTGTAGGTAGGAGTAGGAGTGGTGTGTAGCCCCATTCCAACAACGCATAGTTTACAAGTACATTAGTTATAAAAATTAAAAAATAAACATAGTAATTAGAATGGACAATCAGAGGTAGTGAAAAATGAAGTAAGAAACAGGTAAATAGTAATTGCTGTAGTTCGTAGAGAACAGTAGAACAGTGGAAGTTTGATGAGGTTTAAGAATGAAGTCTGTAGGTAGAGGATATTTCAATCGTATATAATCATACTATGACAGTAGTAGACGGAGAAAATGATAATATGAGACTGAGTAAAAAATATTAAATTAAATCCTAACCTAATTATTCCATCCATATCAGCTACAGATAACATACCCAACACTATATTTAACAACCTCACATTTGAACTACATAATAGGACATTTAAGTACACCCCACCATTAAATAACTTATTCAGTGGATCATTGTGGGAATTTGAAGTAATTCCTTTACAGCGGGAATTCTATAGATATATATATAGGTCTATTGTTATATAAACATAACTCATAATATATATATATAGATTACCAGACAAAACATAGTGTAAGTTAGTAAGTAATATTGTTAAGGTTAACTTATTTGGATGGGATATAGAGAAATATTGGAAGGCTCAAACTGAAAATATAAAACAGGTCGGAAGACAGATTCACCATTAACGTAAACGTACTAGGTGAAAAACTGATGATATAGCTGAGATAAGAAAGAAATTCTTAATAACAATAACTAGCCAGTAGATTGTGACTATGTATATATATACGTATACCAGATTCTGCTGATAGCGACTATGATTTAGAAATAGATATATACGTAATATTAATATCTAATATAATATAAAATTATATTCCATTGACATAAGCTGACAGTTAAAAACATCATTGAAAGATAAAGACAGTTAGCTTACAAAATAATCTCATTAGTATTGGACCCCAATATAGAACTCGGCAATTTGTGAGAATTGAGATCCTATATCTTACATAACTGAAACGCAGTATTACGCTTAAATAGTTATTAAGTTGCCATCCGACTATCTAAGGACCCCAAACTAATGAGTATTAATAATAATCCATATAGGTGAGTAGTATGGAAATAGCTCACAATGTGGTAAAAGGTGTTATCAGCACAGGTAAATATCAAATGTAATAAATAAGGTAGAAAACATAATATAAAAGAACAAATAACATAGAAATTAGTATAAAAGAAAAGGAATACATAAAGTAACAGATTGAATAATAGTAAGAGAAAAAGATCAGAACCTTTATAAGTGTACTTATTTATTGTTCAGCGAGAAAGTACGTCTCAAAGAGGAAATATGTTAACATATAGAAAAAATATTCACTAAATTGGAATAGATTCCCTTGTTCGTCTTTGTTTGCGGTAAATTATTGAAATTAATGGCTGCTTTGACTTCAAGAAGAGAGAATAGATCAAAAAAACAAAGAAAGAATCACTAACTAAAATGATAAGAACAGCAGATCTTTCCCACGCGTTAGAAGAACAAGAAACCACCTCCTTTAAGACAAAGTGCTGATTATTAATGTAAAGAAAAACCCAGCCGTGGTAAACGCAGCAAAAACATTAAGTTGCCCTTACTGTGGTCAGGTCATCTGATGAAAGATTGTGTGGATTTTAAAGAAACAATGAAAGGAGGAAAAGAACAAGATTGTCGGAAAACGAGTAACACCCTTTTGAGAAAAGTCACATATACGGTAATAATGAAACTGATGTTAAAGTAATAGTAGAAACCTTTAAGCAGTGGCAATTTGTGACAATAACTAGTATATTTATATGTGTCCTGGACACAATAAAGATGGAATAACTGTATAAAGCTTATAGTTTAATTACAGTAAGAGTACGGAAAGTGAATCTGATTGTCACTATGGACGTTGTTAAAAGACTTGGATTAAAGTAATTAATAAAAACAATAAATAGCATACAAATTAATAGGTAATGATTAACATGAGATTATGGTGAGCCCACTTGTGGTGATATATATGTGTATTCCTATTATTTGTAAGAGTGTAATATAGCTTATAACCTCGAAAAATGAAAGGAATAGAAAACATTTTTAAATACAGTTAGGTGATTTATAAATTTCCCAAAATAAATTAAACAAATGAGAGAAGCTCCCTCTCCAATAGATCCCACGCTAGGTTAAAGTAGAATATAAGAAGAGAATTTGAATAAAATACCATTAGAGCGATATTGATTTATAAATACAGACCTACAACACCGAAAAACCCCTCACGAATCCACCTAGCCAAGTGTGTCAAATAGCAGAAACAACAGTAGAGCAGGTGCTTATTCCTCTGCAGAGCGTCTCGCCCAGTCGATGAATCCGATATACACCTCACCCGGATATGACATTCATACAATTGAACATGCAAATACCTGTGAAATGTTAGCAACGTAGAAGGACCAGGTATAATGACTGCCAAAACTTTTATAATGAGATTGTTCAGCGACTCTCGGGTGTATGGTATAGAGAAACCATATTTGTATGGAACAGAAAGAATTATCATGATTTAGAGTTAGTGAATATTCGACGAGGCAATAGCATTATGTATAGTGTCTCAAATTCTTGAAATTCTTAGTCCCTACATATAACCTTAAATATATACTGTATGAGAATGTAATAACGTATAGTTAATAACATAGCCTATCGCAGAAACAAAGTTATTATCCTTGCCACCTCGTTAACGGATAACGAAACTCATATAGCAAAATAAGTGAATCGATATAGAAAAAAGATATAAGGAGAATGAGTAAACTATAAGTGATCCAGTAATACAGATGTTTGTGGAATTAGAGACAGAACCATGAGTTATACAGTAATAGCAAAGGAAGACCCAAGAAAAGGAAACTAAATCGCCAATTGATAGAGACGTGAAAACCGATAATTAAATCTCAGAGTGTCGATGACATAAACATTCATCTGATAACCGACACCTAAACAAATCGTAGACATATTTAACATGTCTAAAGAAGTATAAGGAGGCTTGCAAGAGGAGGTGTGTTATTGATAAAGCCCATACACATAATATATAAGTAAGAACTAATATCTAGTAAGAACTCTGCCATGATGTTTCAAGGTTCTACGCCAATAAACAGACTCCAATAATATTAATAAGGACAACAGTAAAATGCAAGACACCTAACATTAAAATTTGACGAATAAACGTAATAACACCAATTATATCAAAAAAAATATACATATCATACTAATAAAAATTTCATCACAATAAAATACAGGCTATATATTGGAAGTAGATGAAGAATTTTGACTGAGTTAAGTAAAGAAACAAAAAAATAGATTTCACCATCGGAATAGCCCCTGAGTAGTCCAAAGTGCCAGTTCGTAAAAGAAGAACGGTTTAAAATGAGAGTCTGTATAGACTATCGAGCCGTAAATCAAAGAACTGTTAAAGACAGTTTTCCGTTGCCTGTTGCTGCAGATTATATTTATAGCTTGAATGGATCAGTTTACTTTTCCTTGTTAGATATGACGAAAGGTTACTACAACGTGCCTGTGGACGAGGAGTCAAGACCTTTAACTGCTTTTTCTACGGCTACTAGACACTTGGAGTTCGTAAGATTGCCTTTTGGTCTTAGCAACAGTCCAGCCACTTTCCAAAGGCTGGTTAATCTGATGTTGAAGGGTTTTGATTGGACCCAGGTAATCGCATATCTTGATGATATTTTGATTCTGGGAAAAGATTTTGAAGACCACTTGAAAAACCTAAAGAACGTCCTCATAAAGCTACGAGAATATAACCTCAAAATCAAACCGGAAAAATGCAGCATTTTCAGACGAAAGGTTAAGTTTTTAGGACAAGAAGTAAGTGAGAAAGGATTATTACCATTAAAAGATTACATCAGAGCTATTAAAGAGGCCAAGGTCCCACGGACCGTGAAACAGCTACAGAGTTTTCTGGGAAGTATAAATTATTATAGAAGGCATATACCGAATGCCGCTCAGTTAATGAAGCCCTTGTTGTGTTTAACATCGGGAAAAAATTTAAAATGGACTACAGAATGTCAGTATAGTTTCGATCAGCTAAAAGAAGCACTAACTGAAGCACCAATTTTGTCATTTCCTGATTATAATAGTGCACCAAGGCCGCTCGAATTATATGTGAGACCCTCAGGAAACTGGGAGCCTGGAGCTTGTTTAAAACAACAACAAGGAGGTATAACCAAGGTAAAGTAATAGCTTATGCTTCAATTTGTTTTAGTGGAGCCCAGATACATTATAGCACGCTAGAAAAAGAATTGGCTGCATTACGCTGGGGTGTGAAAACGTTTAAGGTCTTTTTGAGGTGCCGGAGATTCGTTATTTGGCAGACCACAGCCTGTTAACTTACCTACATAATAATGGGCCGGAATTAATCTCGGATAGCCAGAACTTAACTAGAATATCTATAGCAAGAATATTATTCGGAGATCCTATATCAGATAATATATATATATTTATATATATATATATACTACTATATAGGTATACTATTATCCAGCAAGATAGCTACAACAGGTTCACAAGATCAACTAATCTTTCAATATAGCACCAACAAAATAAAATAGCCAGCTTTTAAAAAGATTCTTATCGATGTGATCTATCGCTCATATGACATTGCAGAGGTGAGGCGTATATATTAGTATAAAAAAACCTCGCTTTGCGAACCATGAAATTTTAACATACAAATTGAGCTCCACATTAGAGTAGGAGTAGAGGAAGGAACTACGAGTTGTCGCAGAAGCCCGATATAATCAACTATAGAATACCTTTCCTTTCTCAAGGGAATAAGGAACAACATAATATCGAGCTAATTATTATATAAAACACGTCTGAGTGAGATTCAAAAAGATATAACTAAGTATGGACTGAGTGACTCGGGATCACTACTACATTTATGTAAACATTATTATTTTATTATTATATTATTATTATTATTATTATTATTCCTCATATTATAGTAATTATTATCGATTAATGTAATATAATATTCAACTAGTTACATTTACATATTATAGAAATGTATATCCATTAACTATATACTATAATTATTATGTTATTAATAATATTAATACGTACTTATATTATTTTAATATATTTATATTATTATATTATATTCCATTCATTATTATATATCATCTATCTATTAATTATATTGATTATTATTATTATTATTATTATTATTTATTATTATTATTTTAATTATTATTATTATTATTATTATTATTATTATTATTATTATTATTATTATTATTATTATTATTATTATTATTATTATTATTATTATTATTTTTTTTTTATTTTTTTATATTAATTACAAAGGCAGTTAATCCATTCTTCTCTTTCCAGTTAGTATCTTCATTTAATTTTCTTTTAATTTATTTTTTAATCTCTAAAGTATAAAACAAAAAATAAATCTATAAAATATATAAAAATAAATGAATAAATAAATAAGTAATATAAATAAATAAATAAATATATAATAAGAGATAGAAAGTTAAAAAAGAAACTGTCCAAGTGACTAAGCAATTTTTTATAAAAGTACTCTGTAACAATAAAGTTAATTTTTCCCCTTTCTTAACATTCATATGCCTGATTATATTAATATATGTGAAGTCAAGGTATGACAAGATATGAATATTAAAATACTAATGTGTCTATATAGGGTAATGTACCATGGAAAAGAGCTTAAGATACAATATAATACTAACTCGACATAAATAAACTAGAATAATATATAGTACCTGTCGTCATTTAAGTATTGTTGTATATAATATGTGTTATCTAACTATTTTTAGACTACTTAATTGGTATCCGGAGAAAAACTAAAGGTGAAAGTATCACTGATACTTTGAGATATCTATTTCTTAGTGTGGTAAATATGGATTGTTTATAGATTATATTGGCAATCGATACATATTAATTCATAAATGAGATGATGAGAATTCATTACAACAAAAAAATTATTCTGTTACTAACTCTATTAGTAAATGGGAATTACAGAAGTGATTGAAGAAAAGAAGTAGAGAGAGTGACAGTGCATGACCAGTAAAGGAGTTAAGATAAAGTGAGGAGTAAATCTTAGGATAGATACGGCAAGAGCGAGATGTGTAAGAGTTAATAAAGACGGTATATAGTTAATATTGGATGAAACTGAACAATATTTAGATTGGATAAATATTGTAGAACTCTACTAGACTAAATAAGTAAAGATCCTATTGAGTAAGTATGTCATGATGTAAGAGAGATTAAATAATATAATATACATATATATAAAGTATTATAAGAAGACAAACAAAATTGAATGATCCACAATTGATAAAAGTTAATTTAAGAAGTAAAGTGGAATTTATGTGGATGAACAACCTGAAGTAGTGAAATAAAAAATAATAAGAAAATAATAAATACATAAATCATGTACTCAGACCTTTTTGTAGATACATCCGAGAAATATATAACCTGTCAAGAAGTTATATTTTATATGAAATATTCAATAGAAGGTCTTCCACATCCATATATACATATCGATTGCTTGGATCCAAACACATTTCCTATCAAATAACCCCACAAATATAATATTATCATATATGGGAGAGTATATAATATTTACTAAATAAAAAAGGCAGAAAAGTATTTATAGTAAACTTTAAGGTGCATCCAGAAGATAATTATTATATTATACTATATAATATTATAGATTTGATAATACACGATCTATCAACAGAACTTGTATTATAATTAAAAATAAAATGCCAGGAAAATATAAGAAGAGTTCCCGCTAATAACGTAGAGGAAATTAAAACTAACACCATATACATGGAAATATAAATGTGAAGCTTAAGACATCCTTTTGATATCGTTGCATTAGATATTACATAGGATTATCTTATTAATAATTACCATCTTTAATTATTCAAATAATTGAAGGTCTTTATATATATGTAAGTGATTGAGTTAAGTGGAATATAGCGCTCTTAGTTAGAGTGGCAATGGTGTGTAATACCAAGGCTGTTTATATATATATACCGAAAAAGAAGGCTAAGAACATTACTTAGGAACTTTTCTGATTATCATAAATGTATGGGCCACGTATTTCTTTAAAAAACTACCAGAAAGAAGTATACAGACAGACAATGTGTTCGGAATTTACAGAAATTCATGATGTAATGGATACATTAATTTTTTATTTGTAAGTATGTGTAGAGTGAGAAAAAACGATATATATATATATAAATATATCCACTACATATAATTGACCTATATTAGCTAGTAGCTAATATCATCTACCATACCAAACAAACGGTGTATTGTCTATAATATAATTAGGCCGTAGGGTTAAGAGGGCGTAAATAGACCGATATTATAGATGCGATGTGAAGACAAATTATCGTAAGGTAGAATAGATTAATATAGACTACATGGGTATAAAAAGATATATTCAATTGTTTGTAATAAGTTGAACTATAAATATATTATTATTAACAATAACATTATTTATATCAATCGAGAAACTGAACCAGACACCATCCTAAAGTTTGTTTTTGGATAAAACGTAATAAATAAAGAAAGAATCAGAGGAATTAACTTGAACTGAAAAGAAAGATCCTAAAACTACGAAACCCTTTAGTCTGAGAAGTAAATTTTAGTAGTACTTAAAAGAGATATATAAATAATATATAACAAGAAAAATCTACGCTATAATATAAGAGGTACAAAATAAATTAAGCTAAGGAATACCACGTGGAGACCATATATAGCAATGTGATTAAGATCTTTTATATGGATAAACTAGGTGTGTATTTATATATACAACATATAAATATTATATATATATATAATACAGAGCTAATAATATAGGAATAGCTAACTTTTATAACAGAATTATCACCAACTTACATCTTAGTAAAAAAAAATTTTATATGAAATATACCGAAAGAGATTATGGGGAAAGGGAATAGTAAGAACAGAAAAAGGAAAGAT
>JABUQX010093432.1:0-10000 GCA_015478945.1 Trachelipus rathkii | reverse complement strand
AAAATTCAATTACGTAAAAGCCAACATAGCCGAATACCAGAACTAGAATATAAATGTACAACAGACCAAACCTGACACATCTTCTTATACCCCCCGATAAAACTGGCTACTTTAACAAAGATCCAACACTTTAAACCCAGTAAAGTAACTAACAATTCATACAAAACGTAACCTATTCATACTTTATCAAACATATATCCAACATACAATGTTATTTTTACATTACCATAGTAATATTTAACAAAAAAAATTAGCATAAACCTTACCTAACCATCATAATACCTTACGAGTAAAGACAGACAAACAAAGTACAGTTTTACCCTCTGTAAAGCTAAACTTATGAACATAAACCATACCTTAACACACAACGAGCCAGACGAATAAACAGCTTATTCAATTAACAACCGTAGTCAATAACATCGAACATACGACGGGAAGTAAACAATTTTTCCTTTTTATATAACATAATTTTCATTGAAAGAGCGTATATAAATACATAAAACATATAAATACATAAAAACACATAAGTTTTTCAACAGTTTCATTTAAATATCATTAATTCATCTATAGCACTGAGAAACATAGGATTCAACATAAACTTGGTAAGTTCTATATATCTCTCTAACAGATTCAACACCCATTTGAAAGATATAAGTATAAATGCCCTCAGCAACCACTAAACCATTATTTCGGATAAAAACCATATTCCGATTCAACAACTCATTCTCTCATACAGAGAGAAGATAAACTCAATCCAATGTTGATAGTTAATTAACGCAACTTCTGGTTTACTGTATTATAAGGGGGGAAAACTACATTGTCGGTGTGTAAATATCATAGATGTACACCATTGCTATATGTAATTAAAGCCCTCAAGTATGGTCAACATCGTTAAGATTGCGATGTAATTCGTTTTTTTATTTTTAAGCACATTATCAATTTTTCAGATGTTCAAACTGTGAAACCTATATCACGAAGCATGAGTCACACCCACAACGATGGGGTTTCCTAGTAGTGTCACAATCATGTTTTTATGACTACGTCACATGACCGAGAAAACCACAAACTCTATTCTATTTTTGATAACCTCTCACACTGCTCACCTCTGATAGAATTTCATACTACGCATCGCATCCAATCGAATAAACACACACTTATCCTCTACCCATGCTACTGCGATGTCGATAATCTTTGATTGAATCCAGCAAGCACAAACGAAGAAAGGTCTATTTTGTTGATCCTCCTTGGCCTGGGAATTACAAGGAACGTAGCGAATCTTCCATTCGGTTTACGATAAAATATAAATACACATCGTTGGAATAACCGAAAACTCCTCGTGAAAAAATGGATCAACAACAAGCCGAGAAAGCCATGCGGGTGGAGATGTCATCGTATCAGCACAACGAAAAATATCCTACTTAGAAAATACACTGTTAATAAACAATCCGAAACGGTAATAGGATTCTTTCTTCAACAATCAGAAAAGTAAACAAGATTCACGCACGAAACGAACGCATATTAGTTCAAAAGGGATACATATTCTCGCTTAACAACACAACACAACAAACAACAAAAAACAACAACAACAAAAAAAAAAAACACGAACAACAACAAACAACAACAACAATAACATAGTACAAAATAAGTTTATATACTAGCTAACGAATATATGAGTAACATTGTTTTCACATTAAAAAAGCTAGCATATAGCATTACCAAAACTAAGAATATAACCCACAAAGAGACAACGACACACCTAACACACCTTACGCACGACGAATAAACTACTACACATAACAAAGTTCCCTAAATACTTTAAACCAACAAGTAAAGTACCTAGCACAGTCTAACAAAACGTTAACCTATTCACACTTATTTTTCAAGCATATCTCAACTAAGAAGTTAATAATGCTACAAATGCAAACCCTAACATACCTCGCGTGTGAATAATCAGCTAACATTGAAAATTCACCCTACCTATCAATGGTAAAGTAGTCTAACATGTCATACAATACTGATATAGTTCCCACTTTCTCGCATAGGTTAGCAAACATGGTTTAAAGCCCCTATTATCTAACAAAATCCCCTAAAAAACAAAGTGACCAATCTATCAAAGATCCCAACATCTTGCTATGAATTGATACTATCTTCATCAAAGTGTCACTCGTTCTGAGTTTTTTTTATATATAAATCATTTTACATATGAATAATAAACGTTAGACATTAGCAAAATTCTAGGCAAACCTAACATTACTCACAAAAATTAACCCTAGGTTTACGTTTTCCTAATACCACAGCATCGTCAAGTTAATCACATTAATATCTTACAAACAAACTCATCATCTCTCTAACAAATCAGGTTATTTCACATTGTGCATAGTAATATATTAACTAACGTACCTAACTTTCGAAATAAACAGTGTTCAATTAACCAGATAAATCTTAAAGCAACACAATTTACCTTCCTGAGAAGAAAACCCCAGGCGGAATGAAGCCCCTGAAGGGTGGTGAATTCCTGAGAGAAGATCACCCCAAAGGGGTGTAAGCGGCGCATTACCCCTCCGAAGGAGGGTAAGGCCTCACCCTCCGATGATGTGTTAGAAACGTGACCTTAGGTTAAGTTTTTGTTGAAGAATGTCATCTTGATACCGTGGTAGCCAATAGCTAAGTCTACGTTTTATTCAATAGGGGTCCCAAAAAAACAAAAAAAACAAAATTTTTCCTTTTTTCTTTTGGACAATGTCCTATACCTCGCAAACGCCATTGACACTTTTGAAGATCGTACTCAATTTCATATTCAGAAATGTTGGATATTCTATGATAGATTTGTCACTTTTAAGGAATTTTGTTTAGATAATACGAGCTTAACCCTGTTGCCTGATATGCGGAGAAAAGTGGAACATTATCGGCTATTGCCCAGACCCCGTTAAGCTACTTTAACCAATTGATAAGTTAGGAATTTTCAATGGTTTAGCTGATTTATCTCACACGCGAGTTATGTTAGGGTTTGGCATTTCATGTACATGTATATCCTAATTGCGCTTTATGATATGTTAGCTTTATTGATGCCAAAACTTTGTTGGTAGCCATATATTCGTAGGTCAGTTATATAAAGAAACTTATTTTTTATGTTATGTTAATCCAAAAATGATACAGAATATGACATGAATCAATAGGTTCAATAGATCACAGCGGTGGATTAGGGACTGCAGGCCATGGTGGGTTTGATTACTATTACTATTTACTGCTTTAAAATCAATAAACTATTACCCTTTACTGTGATATTTTATTCAAAGAAACATTTTTTTTATTCAGGATAAAATTTTGTTTATTTTTATGTTATGTTGCGCTTAAAACTTTCTTACCCTGTTTTGCCAATTATTTCGCTGCGGGGGACTATGAATTTAGACGAGGTTATGATAATTTTTTGTTAATTATTAAAGTTGATGTAAAAATTTGTTACGTTAGCATTATATTCTTTTTCAGTATGATGATTAGACAGGTTTACTGCTAAATTTTTTGTTAAATAATTAACGATGTAATAGTAAAATTAACAATTGTATTTTAGAGATTATGTTTGAAAAAGTTGAATGGTTACCGTTTTTGTCGAATGTTAGGTACTTTATTGCTGATTAATGTAGAAGTTTTTAATTTAGATAAAGTAGTTTATTCGTACAGGGTGTGCTAGGTCTGTCGTGTATATTATATTCTTAAGTTCAGGTTATGATGTCTATGTTAGCATTATTCATGTAAAAACTTATTTTATTTAGCATATATTCGATGTTAAAGGTTTTTTTTTTAATTATTACAGAACTTATTTTTTGTGTTACTTGTTTGGAATAAAACTTTGTTATGTTTACAGTATTCGTTGGTCTGTATGTATAATAATCAGACAAGGTTTATGATAAAATTTTGTTAAATATACTGTGTCAATGTAAAATAACGTTAATATGTAGAGATATGCTTCCGCGAAACGTATAAAGGTTACGTTTTTGTATGATATGTTAGTTACTTCAGTAGTGGTAAGTGTGGAACTTTGTTAATGGCTTAACAGTTTGTTATGCGTGCCCTTAAGTTGTCTGTTAAGATTTGATCCGTGTACATTATTTTCTTCAGTGCTTACTGATGCTAGTTAGCTTTATTGATGTGAAAAACCTTTTAAGTTACCATATATCTTCAATCAATAGTCGAAATTCCGGTGATTCACACCACTAACAATATCTTTTCAGCGATCGCTCTAAATTGTTCATATACTCATGATACTCTCCGAAATGTCGATCTTAATATCTAATTTAATGAAATAACATGATATGTTAGATAATATGCTTGAAAAAAAGTCGTGAATAGGGTTTATTTTTGTGACGCTGTCCTAGAGTACTTTTAACTGTTGTAATATGGAACTTTCGTTTAATGTATAGTACTTTATGTGCGCCGTAAGTTTGTCTAGTTTGTATTGATACGTTAATTTTTAGTCTGGCTGGTTAATCCTATGCTAGCTTATTAAGTGAACAATGTTACTGTTTAGCATATATTCGTGGTTAGTTATATAAAGACTTATTTTCTTTGTACTGTTATGTTTGTTTGTTGTTGTTGTCTAACGAGAATATTATACCCTTTTGAACTATATGCGTTCTTCGCGTCGTATTCTGTTTTTTACTTTCCTTCTGATTGGTTGAAATAAAGAATCTCACCTTTAAGGATTGTTTATACAGTCTATTTTCTTCAGTTTAGGATATTTTTCGTTGTGCTGATACGATGACATCTCCCGCATCTCTACGTTTGTTGTTGAAATCTTCACGAGGAGTTTCGTTATTCCAACATGTTGTCATATATTTAATCGTAAACGACATGGGAGATCGCTTACGTGCCTTGATCCAGCCAGAGATCAAATAATTAGAACCTTTCTTCGTTTGTGCCGCTGATTCCATCAAAATTATCGGCCCCCCCATCGCTGCAGCCATGGTGGAGGATAATTGCTGTTTTTATCCGATGATCGATGCGTAGTTGAAAATATACTCATCAGAGGTTGAGAGGCGGAAGCTGAGAAGTTAGAGGTTATAATTAGAATAACGTTGTGTTATTCTTCATGTGGACGATATAAAACCCTTTATTTACGCAACACTGGAAACCCATCGATGTCGCATCCTTCAATGCATACTGTGCTATATGTTTCACAGTTTGAACATCTGAAAATATACAGCTTTGCTTAAAAATAAAAAACGAATTAACATCGCTTCTTAACGATGTTACATACTTGAGGACTTAATACATATAGCAAATGGTGTAATCTAATATTACACCGAAATCATATTGGGTTTCCCCGCTATAATTAACAGTATTACAGAAGTGCCTTTCAATAACTATCAACTTGGATGAGTTTACTTCTCTCTTGTTATGAGAGAATGTGTGCTTTAATTTTGATGGAAAATAGCCGAAAAAATGGTTAGATGGTTGTGAAGGCATTAACTTATATCCTTTTCAAGTGTTGAAATCTTTTAGAGAGGATATAAGAACTTACCCCAATATATGTTGAATCCTATGTTCCTCTGATTAGATGAATTAATATATTTAAAATAAACTTATTTTGATATCTAATAAATGTTTCATGTCTTATAGAACGCTCTTTTTAATGAAAATTAATTGTATTATGTTATAAAAAAGGAAAACTTGTTTTACCCTCGTTTGTTCGATTTATTGACTACGTTGTTAATGATAGCTGTTTATTCGTCTGGCTGTTGTGTGGTTAAGTATGTATGGATGTTCATAGTTTAAGCTTACAGAAAGGGCTAAAATTTACTTTGGGTTATACCCTTATATTATGTGATTGGTTACAGGTAGAGTTAGCTAATTTTGTGAAAAATATACTATGGAATGTAAAAATTAACATTGTCATTTTGGAAAAAAATTTTTAATAATATTTTTGATTTAAAGATGAATAGGTTACGTTTTGCACCCAATGTTTAGTTACTTTATGGTGTTAAGTGTGGAACTTTGTTAATGTTCATAGTTTATCGGGTTATAAGATGTTGTAGGTTTTCTTGTAATTATAATTCTTAGTTTCTTAATCTATGTTGGTTAATTATTGTAAAAACTTATGTCACTTAGCATACTTCGCCTCGCTTATATAATTACACAAAGGTTATGGTAAAAGTTTGTATAAATATGAACCGTTTTTAATGTAAAATAACATTTTATGTTCAACATGCTTGACAAAGTGTTTGAATAAAGTTACGTTTTTGATGTTATGTTAGTACCTTTAGCTGTGTTAAGTGTAAAACTTTGAGTTAACAGTTAACCTTCATATTCTTGTTTCAAGATGTGTTAGTTTTCTGTTGTGGCTAATTCATAAAAATTCAGATGATTGCTAAGTAAGCTTTCATTAATGTGAAAAACTTTGTTACGTCAGCAGATATTGATTGATCTTGAAATAAAGAAACTATTTTTATGTTATGTTTTATCCAAAATGATGATCACTCGAAAATGTTACTGGTGGCCACTAGATCCAATAAGATCAAATAGGATCAAAGGCATACAGGAGGTGGGATGCTGGAAATGTATTATTTACTGATTAACTATTTAGGGGGGTATTGTAATAAAACGTCACAATTTGGGTAAAAAATATGACCATGAATCAATATATCAATAGATAACAAAGATCAATAGATCAATAGACATAGATCACGACTGTCAGAGGGTGGTTAAATGTGATTATTGGTTTTAGTATTTACTGGATCTTACTGCTTTAGTATTAAAACTAAATTTGTAAGATTATAAAAAAAAAGAATAAGAAATCTTTATTTATATTTTATTTATTTTTTTTTGTTCTTGATGGTTCTATGAAACCATTATTTTCGAAATTTACAGACCCTATAACATATATAACATATATAAAGACATCAATATTGTATCATTACACAAATATTAATAACTCGCACCGCACGCGAGCCAACACCGGTTTTGCCAGCTGTTCAACTCTACTACCTCTAAGCAGATTCCTTCTTATTCTTTCCCTCCTTATATACTTCTTCACCCTTCATTCATTCCTCCTTCCTTCGATCTCTGTTCGCAACTCTATCTTTTTTTCATTCCAGGACCCCTCAATGGGGTCCATAGACAACCCTATACGACTAAATAACCATCACACTCGAGATCTATGGAGTTCGAAACCCATATAAGAACACCATATATGTTGTATAGGGAACTGTTTTATTAAGCTCGGCACCCGCAGTGGTCCAGCACCGTCCAGAGCCAACTTCTCAAATTCCATACCAAAAAAAAAAAAAAAAAAAAAAAAAAACCCTTTTTTTAGACAATTTCTTTCTAGAAATTTAACTCTGAATCCTCTCACAAAATTTCAACCAATTACGAACACTTCGAATTTATGGGGTGGGGACCCCCTTCGGAGGGCCCACCGGGACGTAACCTCGTCTATGACGAGGTTTACGTCACCATTCTAAACCCCTCCAAATTTTTTTAACCCGATACATAACCCTAACCTCTATAAATATTATCGGAAAGCCATATGCTTGAGCCGGAAGTTGCGAGGTACAAATCTCAAAAAACCATAACTCTTGCATACATAAATAATAATAATATATAATAATAATAATAATATAATAAAATAATAATAATAATTAATAATAATTAATAATAATAATAATAATAATAATATAATAATAATAATAATAATAATAATTAATATAAAAATAATAACGGAAAAAAACTTCAAGGTGAACCAGAGAATTCCGGGGTTCGCTTCTGGCAAGCTTCGGAGTCGGAGCGGGAATTGATGGTCGTCTACTGCTATATTTAAATAACTCGGTATTGCATCCGAAGCGGAGGCCGAAGCGAGCCCGAAGCCGGGGGGGGGGGCGCGGTCGCCATGACGTAATAAAAAACGATTCCTTACAAGGAATCGTTTTCACTCAGAATCGAAGTCCCTTCGGGAATCGTTTCCTTCTATATCATAATAATATAATTAATAATCATAATTAATAATAATAATAATAATAATAATAATAATATAAATAATATAATATAATTAATAATATAATTAATAATAATAAGAATAATAATAATGAATCAATAATAATAATAATAATAAATAAAAATAAAAAGTAATAATAATATAATAAATAAATAAAAATAAAATAAATTACCAAATAATTACGAAATAAAAACGAACGAGCCCTTATTCAGTTAAGAAAAAAGCAATGAGGTTGTTATCTCGAAAACACGTTCCTTATCACTAACGCTGATTGATAAGGACACCTCAACCTTCGCATTCCTTAAGTTCGACGAACCTCCCGCCATCATAGTATATATTATATAGTATATATATATATATATTATATTATATATAATATATATACTATAAATATATATATAGATATATAGTATATATAATATATATAATATATATAAGAATATATATATATATATATAACTATATATATATATATATATATATATATTATAGTCAGGCCCTCTAGAAGTAGCCACAATCCAATATCTCAAAAAGACTTACACACGGCTACCAGAAAAAGGAATACATTGGCTGGAAAATGGCCTGGGTCCAATTTTAGTTTGGAAAATGTAAAAAAAATAAAAAAAAAAATCAAAAATATCCAAAAAATAAACTACCATAGCTACAGCGAAAAAGAAATACATTTTGGAATCCTCTTAAAATTTTGCGTAGGAAAATGGTAAAAAAAAAAAATAAAAAAAATATTGATTAATAATAATATAGTAATATGATTAGGGGCCTATTTAGAGACCTTTTATTGGTTAATCGTTCTTCTAAAAACTTATCATTAAATTATGCTTTTTTTTTTTTTTAACTAAAGAATACCCCAAGGTTATACCCGCACCGATGGCCAGAGATCCGGGGTCTCTCGGCCCTTCGGGGAACCTACGGGGTAGACCTTTAATTTCCCCCCTCCGGGGAGTCTCCGGAACCCCAGCTCTTTGGTATTTGGGTCGCGGGGGTCCTCCCGCCGCCCCTCCCCCTACGGGGTATGGAAAAGGTCCCCCCCTGTGTGTTTCCCCGTCGGCTCGAGCCCCTAAATTGCCTTGTTATACCTTTACAAATAATATAATATATATATATAATATATAAATTATTATATATATATATATATATAATATATAATTTTTATAAATATATTTTTTTATATATATAATATATATATATATATATATTATATATTATATATATATAGTATATATATATTAATATATATATATATATATAATATAATATACTAAATGTCCCAGCACCCCCCCCCAAAAAAAATAGCCAACTTTAATCTTTAATTTTTTTTTTTTTTTTTTTTTTTTTTTTACATTCCGATAACCAAAAATTTTAACAAGATTCCAAAAATGTTATCTTTCATTTCCCTGTCACATATGAAATTATTGAGAATAATATTTTTTTTTTTTTTTTTTTTTTTTTTTTACAGTTTCCTCGGCAAAATTTTGCAATTTTGCCAGGGTTCCAGCAATGTATTCCTTTTCGGCACTTATGTAGTAAGTTTTTGAATATTGGGAATTGTGGCTCTTCTAAGGCTGCCCATTATATATATATATATAGATATATAATATATAATATATATATATACCTATATATAATATTATATATATATATTATATATATATATAGTTATATATATATATATTATATATAATAATATAATAATATAATATTATATATATAATTATATATTAATATATATATATATATACTATAATATATATATTTATACTATATATATTATATATTATTTATATATAAATATATATATATATATATACCCCGTATATTAATATATATATTATATTATATAAATAATTATAATTATAATATATTAATATATAGATGAATGAACATATTTTATATTAAAAGATTATATAAATAAATAAATAAATTTTTTTAAATATTTAAAAATATATGAACAAGATCATTGAAAAATGAGAAAGCTATCTCTCTCTTCCTTTTTTT
>JABUQX010093431.1:15000-36665 GCA_015478945.1 Trachelipus rathkii | reverse complement strand
AGGATATCGACCGATTTCTTGTGTAGTTTTAAATCATTTCCACGAATATACGATATCTTGAGAATTGTCTCCATATTTTAATGACCACCGAACCCACGATTTCTCACGAACGCGTCCAGCCAAGAAATGCTCCTAGAATGATGTTCGAGATGAAAAAAATTGAAAAATATAAAAAAACGAAGAACGTTTACAACTATCTAATAAAATTGTTCTCACATTTATACGGTGTAGTAAGGTTCAAGTTCACTTGACGGCCTTTTCAACCCAGCAGGGAAACCACCTGTAGAGTTCTCTGCGTACGAAACGCCACGCGGCTCGAAACACGCGAAACTCGAAATGTATTACGCTTACCTTTTTCTCTGTCGCCTCTCCCCTCTTTCTTCTTCTCTTGTTCAATAATAATCTCTCTAGGAAACTCTTTTTAGTCGCTTACCATTTCTTCACCAGACAGATTCCACCACCTCGTACTCGATTCAAAATTGAGCAATTCTTCGTTCTGTATTTTACACCACCTCGATTTTCATAAAGATCGCAAATTTTTACGTCCTCCTCTCATAATGGAAAAAAAGTAGTAATTTCTGATGATTTTGTTTCCCCAATGTAGGCTATTCTTTCCTCCTCCTTTCTCTTTCCTTTTCCTCTCGTCTTCCCTTCTGATCTTCTCCCACCAAGACGCGCCTTCGTCTCCTCCGTCTATTCGGACCCTTTTCTTGTCGTCTTCTTTCCCTCTGCCTTTTCTGTTTTAAAATGCTGTCCGCCCCGTCTCGCAACGTATTCTCGCTACCGCCCCACCCGGCCACTCCTTTGTCTTTGGTTTTCGCATTTATATTCGGCTCAAAAATGAATAGTTTTCCAAATTCTCGCGCGCCCTTCGCGTCCGTTCTGTGTTTTTTAGAACGGCTATTGAGTTCAGCGAAAGGATCGAGGTGATAATCAGGTGAAAATTAGAAAATCCTCGGTTAAACTGTTTGTGTTGTTAACCATAACCGGTCAAATAGAAAATTCATACTCGTTAAAGTGTTTAAGCCATACTCAGGTCTTATCGATACGTCCCGTTATTATTATATAGAAGTCTCTTCTCGTACGTCTGTCCCATAAAGACCTTCTCCTGAAGCTGTTTGGTAAACGCCGAGGCGATTATATCGGTCTGGACTCTCATCACAACCCTTTCGACGGTATTAGTCTGATCATTGTCAGTGTTTTCGATTGAAAAGAAAATTTAGAATTTAATATAATCAACAAATCTAAAATATAATATAATTGCGCAGATCCTGAGAATCTTATAAAAATCTAAAGAAGGTGTGAAGCTTTAATTGTCGGAGCGTGTAACTTTTAACCACTCCCGAAAACACTCTCGTTATTCGATGCATTTTCACTCACCGTCGCATCTATAATTCCGCAAAGATTGTTCGTATATTTCATCTAGAAATGATCACAACAGTCCGCCACTTGTCGACGAATGAATCCATCGCACGTCCGGTCAATTCGGCTTCTCTAATCGCTTCGCTTAAATAATGTTATTATTTGTAAGTTTCCTGATTTGCGTTTATAATTCTTTGTGTTATTGAATAAGACTACAATTAATTAGATTAGCTAATTAATATAACGAAATAAATAATTGTAAATAGAAGGAAAATGTGCTTGTGGTATAAGAAAATAATAATTTCGTTCGTTGCGCTAAATAATTCAGCTGTCTTTCTATGTTCAACCCTGGCCCTAGCCGATATTTTATGTGGGCCCCCGCACTTGTCTTAACCTACACAAGTCGTACTCGTTCGGTAATTTTTTTTATTAAAAATGCTATGTAAAGTCACTGAAATTTATTAAAATTAAAAAACATAAGTAAAGATGCTGAAAAAATAGTATTTGTTCACTCACACTGTCATTTTAAAAATATTCACCACCGCTCGCTAAGAAGACCTTAATAATTTTTTTGATCACGAAAACTGATAAATTTATGCTCCGAATTTATTTGCCACTAAATACGCCAGATGCAAAATGAAGCCTCTTCAGTAGAATAGATACTTCCACCCGACGTTTCCGTCCAGTACGATTTAATACAACGAATATGACATATTCCAATAGCAGTTTTACTTCATCAACCCGGGTTAAACTCGTATTCTACTCATTCGAAATATAAAATTCGACCCATTGACCCATTCTATTATTCGCTAATTTTCGCACAGGAAGTGTTCATCCACTCGATCTTCCGGTTCTGTCCAACTGTAAGAATAAAAAATACTACTCCGTACCCAGTTAACGACGGAATAAATTTATGAAAGCTAAATATTAGAAGAATCGTAGCCTATCGCGGTCTCGTCGTTTCGCCTTCGCCCGTCATATCGGCCATCGCCGCGCAGGAAGCTTCCCGACGAGAGTTCCCCAGCTTTCTTTCTAATCGCTCAAGAATCTGGAAGTTAAATTTTTATTCCTTAATCGCATCCGAATTTTTAATCCTGCCGAGCCTTTCTATCCGGTCGCTTGATCCCGCCCTTTCGTCACGATTATACATAAAATAAGAACTGTCATTTCCTCAATTCTCTAACTCCAGTGATTAAGTTAATTTCATAAATAACTTTGAAATGTATCTCGATTCACGTTCTCGATAACGACCGTTTATTGATCTATTTTTAATAATAAGACCATCTAAAAAGATTTCGACTGTTCGCCGTGTTTGAGATATGTTACGGTACTCCGGACAATACTTTTCGATAAATCTCCAATCGAAGACGAATATCGTATCAACAATTGAAACGTCACGGAAATATAGATTATACTTAGAAAACAAAAAACCGGGTTAAACATCTCGCGCCTCTAATTACTATAATACTAGATTTAGTCATCCTTCAAATCGACCGCAGGAATGTACGATATGTTTGCTGATATATTTTAAATACTCCATAGACAGAGGAGGAGGAGAATTTAATTTATTGTCCGTCAGGCAGTAGCGCGTCTAACTCTCACATTAGTCGTTCGACTTTCTATTCACTAGACATAAGCATAGTCATCTAAAAATAATAATTACCTTTTTTTATTTCCAAGAAGCTTGTCGAGCGTGGGGAAAACGTCCTCTAGCTTTTAAACAGTGAACGAAATAATACTCCCGCTTAATTCGAACTCTCGAATATTCATGTCTAGCGCGATTATTTGTCAGGGTTTTTCGAATTTTATATGCGTCTACAGAGATATACTGAGACGTCAAAGATAGAATAAGTGCTGCCAACCGCTTCAATGAATTCACACTATCTTGAAAGAAAAAAAGATTAGAAGAATTGAATTTGTGTATGGTTGATTTTCGTCAAATGATTGATAATAAAGAACTCCGTTAGTTCGACGCCGAAATAATAAAATATCATTTGACAAACTATGCAGTAAAGATCAGCTACAGTAAGTATCGTCTAAGTGAAAATAACGCGAGCAAATTGCTATAATCGAGTTGCAGCGAAATATGTGAATCATAACTTTCCTCCTTTATCTACTTCGGGATATTTTGGTATTATCGATTCATAATATCGAAGTATTAAAATATCAATCTATCGAACACTATTAGCGATCGATTGACTAAATCACTGATGCTATAATTCGACAGCTAATCAAAACAAGACATAGAATTCTTGCTTCTCGTCAATCGAATTTTTCATCGATTCGTGCTGGTTTCGCGTCTAAACCACCCATCTCTTTCAGTGCGCTGTATAACTAGTACTAGTCGCCTTTCTTACCTCTAAACTTTCAGTCCACACTTCAATCCCTATCCGTTCATCGCACTTCGTATTGATCGCTCTGATGATCTTTTCGTCTTTGAGGGTAGTGCTGCTGCTGGACGAGGATGATTGTCCTTCCATTCTCCCCTATTAGATATTGTAATTATGTCGGCGATTAGAGATATTATGGTATAATTTATTTTGTTCCACCTATCCGAGTCCTTTAGTCAGTAGACTACCGCGGCTGAATTCCAGTATTCAAGAGTTCATTAACTTATATTTCGCTACTCTAACCATCATACACGATCATATCTTCTTTTCGATTTATACCTTCGCTGCACTACTCGATATCTACGTCTCCTGATACGAATTCATATATTTCCGTCTCATTTAAATAGCGTTTTCTAAAATGTTAATCCTTTTGATTTTAGTAGATGGCGCATCTATAACTTCGATTTTGAGTGAATTATTCTATCATAAAGTAATCTCTGTCTCGCACAGACTTGCGTTCGTGGTGAATAATTCGTATCGTCCTTCCAGTTTGCGATGTATGCTCTCTAATACCTTTCTCAACTTCTTTATTTTATTTGTGTTTATACTTCGTTTCTATTATATTCGAAATAACTTCTTTGGTAAATTCCTCTTTAATACGAATTTATCCTCGATATCTCGTTTCGAGCATCCTGTCGTGCCCGCTAACTTGCCTTTTTATAAAGTTACTTTCAGCTCTGCTCTTTGTCTTCTCATTTATCGCGCACCGCCTATCTTTATCATGATAGCCATCTCCTCAAATCCTCTTCTAATGCCACTTACCATTCCGATAATTCTTCCCGTTAATTTTACCCTCACCAACGATTCTTCTTTCTCTTCCATCTGAACTTCTGCCTCGTAGAACCGCTGTCGAGCTATTCTCATTCTAATTATCGTCTTGTAAAATCGACATTCTTCTATACTCTCAGCGTAGCCACGGTTTAACGCAACTACTTGAGTACCTCTCCAAAGTTTCACCGTTTTCGAACGCTGTCCAATTCCTCTGATCATCGACCTTCATTCTTTATAGCTCTCTTAGGGATTGTGAGATCAGCGGTGTCTAGACTGCGTACTAGTACCGTATTAAAAATTTGAATTTGAAGATAATACTTTGTTATATCCGTGGGCCCAAATCCTTCCTTGGCATCTGATTCTCAAATACCGTTACGAAAGATTAGTTTCGCTTTTGTGTTTGTACGAACGAAAAGATGTACAAATTATCATTCGTTTCAGATTAATTCTCGGTCAGTTTATTATACTGCCCTATACACTTAATTGAATAAGTATTTGCATTCGACTCTTGACGCACCCACTACCTCATTATGTTCGTCGAACTTCAAAAAATATGATTTCGTTTCTTTGTGGCCCTTAGGAAATGAGTATGTCTTTAACGATCTACTCTCATGGGCATCATGGAGAGCCAGATTCGCATGCTATACGTCCCTACTGCTAGCAGGTTAGCAAATTCTACTGAATCATTGTATCTCTCCTTACGAGCCAATACTCCATACCAATTACGAAGATCACCTCTCCAATCTATTTTGAGCTTCTTGAGGTCTAGTATTAAACCCTACTTCACTGGCTGAATTATAATCTGATATCGTTTCAATCGTCCCTCATAAATATAACTGAAGTTCACCCCATCACACTGTTGTTTGTTTTTATATTTTCACTTCTTCTTCCCCACAATCAGTCGCTTTCGCATATTCGACCTATGTGTTCTCGATCTTCCTGAGCTCCGACTATAAGGTCGAATGGAAATTCTCCAGACAACTTGAGTTAACGCTCGCGAGCTTTAACCTAAAGCTGTCATTTACCTTAAGCACCGTCTTATATAGCACCATTATCGCTATCGCCTTTTAAATCAACGTACTTCGTCGTGTTTGAATCGTATCCTTCAAATGAGACATCAAGTTCTCTAATTATTTTGAAATAATGTTATAGAATTCCTTCAACTGATACCCACTCATCCTATACGTCGACCTTTACTATTTCCTTATCATCACCTTCCGTTCTATTTCTAAGCCAGTGAGATCACTATTTTCCAATTATGATTTATTTCTTTTTCAAACCCTACTATACAGCTCGTAAAAGGGGAGATTCGCGGGGCGGTTACCTTCGCGAGACTCCGAAGCGTCATTTGCATTATCGCCACTCCCACCATCGTGCTTAATAAAATATATTCTTCAAATCCGTTTGTGGAAATTATTCATTCTTTAAATGGCGTGTACTTTTCATCTATAATTTTTTTTCTTCTTTATTCATAGTATTTTCGAGCCTCAATTGCTTCTTCGTTGGTGCTTCTTGACGGAGTTGATCAGATCGATACCACGCTTGTTGTTTGTAGTATTCTCTTTCCCTTCGTAAACTATCTATTCGGATCTATCTTTTGGAGATCGCTTTGAGCGTCGTTTTTTTTTTATTCCCGCTTTCCGATTCTCTCGGAAAAGCTAGGTTCTTTCGCCTCGTTTCTACCTAGACTTTAGACTGGATTTCTCCGATCGACGAAAACTGAAAGATTCTCCTCCTCCAGATGCGATGATTTCGATCAATAATCGGGAGGGGGTCAGGATTCTTCTTGCGCTTACTCTTTCCAACACTCTTTCGTGAATCGCTTGACATTACCTTCTCTCCTCAGGATTAGCTTATTACGAAATATAGCTTAAAATATCACAACTTTTATAGATTTTTCCTAAGTTATTATTTATATAAAGGAAGGTCAATTTAGTAGATGCTTTTAATTCCTAGTAGATGGATCCTTTCCGCTGAAGCATGTGCAAGTAGCCGAGATAACAAGTGTTGTGGCGTATAAATTCAGTAAATCATGAGTCTGTAAATGACAATTTTCAACTGAATGCGATCTAATATAATATTAAATTTACTAAGATGAACTTGACTGCATTTCGTCTGAAAAAAATCGATTACGATTTTATCTTATATTTAGATTCAATTAACTCTTCGAGCGATCTGAATCATCGTCATGAGTGTAGCTGTTCTGGAGACTGTTCGACCAAGTCATCGAACACTATCCGCTTCATTTTCCGACAGTTGTTTCCAAACTCTTCTACTAGGTTCCAATTCATTACAGTGATAATCCTCCTCCATACGCGAGAGTATCAAACACTTGGAGTGCTTCTTTAGTACACCCGCACTAAATTGGGCCAGCCGTGTTCTAGAATATTTCTTAATTCCAGTCTCCGTCATTTCGTTCCCTACCGCGCTTTTGTAACTCATCCCATCCTTAAACGGCGTGCCTTTTTCTAGGCTGCGAAAAAATAACAGCACCACCATAGAAGATTCAAAATAGATGCGAATTCTATAACTTCAGTACAAGGCATTGCCAACAAATTTTTATCAACGTGATTTCTCGATTTTTGACTTCTGCGGTCGTTGGTTTTTATACACGTAGCTCTACTATATAACGTCGTTCATATGCGAATAATATATTAACTGAAAACCTGCTATTCGCTTCCTTCGGTTACTTCGATAACTGAATTTATCGATGTTATGAAGATATGTCGAAGCGTAGCTGCAGACTTGAACTTAATGCGAACGTAAATCATAGAATCTCGAATTAGGTTATGAAACTCTCGATATTACATAGCGAGTTATTTTCCTTTTCTACTCATGTATCCCGCCTCAGAGTGCCGCCGCACTTCTTCGCTGCCTCCGCAAACAGAATTGAGTCTGTAAAAGAGTAATTTCGCAAATACCTTGCACTAAACGTCTTGATTTTGGGCCGTTATAATTCTCTTCCAATCGTGACTTGTTCCAACTATATTCGTCATACGTATTTTCAAAGTCTCTATGTTATTTCTCTTCTTCCGTATCTCCGATAATCTTAATTGTATTTGCGGATAACAACGTCTAATATACTAAACGCGTTATTGTGAACTATATTGTGTTCAAATGCTATAATAAATTTACTCAGAATTAGCTTTTGATCCTCATGTCGTCACCCCCGCGCGTTATCCTTAGTGTGAGTGAATACGATCTACGCCCCGCTACCGTCCGCTTCTTCGAAAGCTTTACTCTAAAATCTACCGGATACATAATCCTCTATAGTTCTCCCGTAATTTTTTCTCTTATTTTATCAAAGATCCTGTAAAAACGCTCGTATTGTCTTTGTTCATTCGAATATACGTTATATTTGTCTCCTCGATGATCTAAAGACGGCGTATATGTGCACTTCAATCCATCGCAAAAGTCTTTCTTCTGAAGGCTTTTCACGGTTATTCTGAGTCCTTCCTAATCGAAATAAACTTTTCAATTCCTCACGCTGAAAAAATTACCAACACACTTTCTAAAATAACGTCTACTTTATATCTATAGATAATCTAGCATGTATATCGCGTCGTTCCTTAGAATGCTTATATTATTTCCCGCGTTAATGAATTTCCGTACTGAAAGTAAGCTACGCGACACACTTGTTAAAAAACGCATTCTTATGATCGACTTTGATACGGTTCCAAAAACGTTAGTAAATGTACCGGTAGAACGTTGATATCGCGGTATTTTATAAATGGTTTTTAATACTGAGATAGCATGTTTATCCCGATTTTCTCACCTTCGGAACGTCATTAGTTTTATTCAAGCAAAAAGCGCCACGAGTCAATTTTACTTAAGGGAACTCTACTCTGTATTAATAAACCTATGGTATATATAACAGAAAAAACAAATCGTATTAAAAAACCGATAAATAAGTCTGTATCATCTTCTCGTATACAGTACATTAGCCTTGACATAGCCCGCCTAGCGGCTAAATCATATGCAGCATAATCAGATCTCGAGCATGTGTTTTTGCACCTTCCTCTGTGTAAACCAAGACCATTCTCTTATTACAAATCATAATATGAGTAAAAATAGTGCGAACCGTTATAAAGTTCCGTCAAATGAATCGTTTATTAGTATTGCCGCGTAAAACTTCATTTCCCCATGAAACACCTAATTTGACCACGAATCATATTTATTAAACATCATGGTACGAGTATGAACCTAATGCGTAGCCGACATATAGGAGATTTCGAAGATGAACGAAAATTCCGATACTACATTCCCGTTATTCTAATTAATTAGCAAGCAGGCGATATTTACGAACTTCCACGATTAGCTATAAATAACCATTTCCAAACAGTCACCCTAACAGTCATTGTTATATATATTTTAATGTTAAATCCCTATCAAGTGAGGCAATATAACGAATAAAATCGTGAATTAAAATTCGTCCAAAGATTGATAATTAGCATTATAGTGACGTGCTTCATAAAGAAGATTATGGAAATTCGTAATAAAGATTTTATAGGAATGACGTTCTGCGATCTAATACTCACCACCAGCTTTTCCGTTTATTGAAAGCAATGATCGTTGAAATTTTTTATATATCTATTCTATAGAACATGTTATGTCTACTTTATAATATGATAGTGAATACGGAAAAATCTTCAAACTCGTAATAAATAGGTCTAGATTAATATACGTTTTCAGTACACTATACTTAATGCGCGGTTAAATTAATTATTAACTCTAACATTTTTAAATTACGGAGTTTGGTAATTTATTTATATCTAATAGTTATAATATTACTTATATATGCGAAAATCAGAAGTCTCCATATACTTTTCCCATTAGTGAATATCATTTGATCTAATTCTTAGTTCCGCAAAATACTAATACATCTTTATCTAATACTGAAGAAGAATGATAGTTAAGTGTGAAAATTGAAGGTTTATATAATTAAAGTTTAAGATACCACCATATACTATATAATAGGCTTGAATTTTGACGGCTGCTCGTCAGTTTACTATCATCTAAACGCCGTCCTGTTAAGTTTTAATTATTAATCGTTCGCACGATTATCGAACAATTACGCCAGTTTCAAATTAATTAGCCCTCATCTAGTATATATATATATCTCATAATATACTCTATATATGAAATCAAATCCAGAATTAAATATTAGTTAATCTATCATGGGAAAAGGTCAGCAATTGGTATAAATATGTTTCATAATGTTCGGCATCGCGAGTGAACTTTGCACTGTTGGTAAATTGAACCCTTTAAATTCGTTCTCCGGGTCGTTATTAAATTTGTATTCAGTGAACAGTGATACGCAGTGTTGCCTAAGTGCAAAAATTAGTAGAGGCTAAGTATAGTATCTATTGTCGAGTCCACGATCTGAGAGTCGTCTTCTCTATGTTCACTATTATCACTTTTCTTAATATTAATCTCGTTATGTAATACTTGTATATTTTATTTATATCTCAATTATACTCTTTATAACGTAGCAATCATTTTCGGAAGCGAGCCTATAAACAAAATTAAAGTCTTCTCCATATATTAAGTGTGGTTGTGTAGCTTAAATGGTTTTCTGCTCTGAAAAATTTAACAATCTGTACAACTCGTATATCATAACTATTAAATTTAATCTTTGATCGGTCCTGAGTATTACTTTTCAACCAGTGAATTACCTAAATATTATACCTTTGATATTGATGACCTTTGTGCCATTTAAATCGTAACAAATGGACATCACCGAATTCTACCGCTAGAACCTTGCCACCATCATGTTTACCTGGAATATAAAATCGCAAACAGTGATGTCGATGTCATTAGGAGGCTCCTATTCCGCCTATTCGCTGATTTACGATGTTGAGATGACCAATAAATATCGCCTCTCGTTTCACTGAGACAGTTATGAGAAAGTTTTTTACTAGCGTACTTTAATTTAAATCCTTCTATGTCGTAATCTTGAATGTCACCCATCAGGGACTATTACCGACTAACTATGATTTAATCGAATCTGTGAATGCAGAGGTAAGCGCAAACTATATAAAAGTCTGTTTTCAGTTTTTCTCCGTCACACATCTATATTGCCTCCTTTCCTATACTGACACATCTAACCATGTCCAAACTGTTCTCCTGAATAGCGAAACGGGGAAAGGCGTCTAACCTAAACCGCGCTTATGCCAAGAAAAGAATACCCATTACGCGCAGTTAATTAGCTGCTTAATACGAGCTCCTTTTTACTCGTACATAATGTCTTAAATCCTAATAAATTTCTTATAACATATTGTAATACTTTCTTATTAATCACCGCAATAAATGTCCATCAATTCGATTCGAAATACGGTAGTTCAGCATTAGACTTGTGCAACGACATGCTAAAACTGTTTTCACCATCATTTTTTAGTCTATCCATAACAAATATTAGCCTAACTTCCGGTTATTGCTGATAAACGAATTTCCGCTATTTCTTCACAGTACACGCCTAAACATAACAAGAACAAAATTTTTCGAAGGTTTCATTATCTTCAGCCCTCTAGTTTTTCCAATCATATTAAAAATATCGTAAGTTCACCCTAGAAATAAATGATAATTCATTTACTGTGAAATTTATAATATATAATTCGTATTGCATCGATATTAAATTACGACTAAAAAGTCACACCTTCATCTTAATCTTGGAAGATTGTTCCATTTCTTTCCAAAAAATAAGCAACTATAATTTCGTCCATAAGAGTTATCAGCATCAGACACTCGTCAAATAATTTTCATACGTATTCGTAAATACTTTCATACCCTACCCCTTTCGTCAATTCTCATTCAATTCGGGAAAAAAATAAACGAGTACTTCCTATGAAAGATGTTAAATTTCATAAGGATATATTTATAGTTTTTAAAATCCTTATGAATACCTTAATACAATGAAAACGGAATTACGCTATCCGTCAAGAACACGAAACATAATCTGGCTATATTGTTCTCACACTACTCTTTATGTTCTTGTTAGTTGAATTAATATGAATGTAAGTAAAGTAATTTAATTAATCGTTATTTGTTATGATCTCTAAAAATATATATATATAGTTCTCCTGCTGACAAATTAATTTTTTTATAACCAAACATATAAGTTTATACTCGTTCTCATAAATATCGAATCACTACTACCGCGTGCGTTCATTCGCTTAATTAATGTTCCCTATAATGTCTGGCGGAGAGTTTGCAGGAACTGTAAAAATAGATATTTTCATACCCATCGAATAGAATATATATTCTGGTGCGCGAATCACGACCTGCTGGGTCACGCTCGTTATTCTGCATTCTCTCGAGGCTCGATCAAGGCCTCCCCGTACGTTTCTTCAGTTATGACCGCATATGAAGCTTTATCGATTAACTAATCTACTCCATCCGTAGCCTGGCTCCCCCTCGTCGTGTGCGATCTGCAGTCCCGTGCATACGGGTCGATGTGATTAATCACCAAACCGATATAACCCTTCGACAGACGAAGAAAAAATATTTATTTAAACAATTTTGGCAAAAAGCGTCCTAAGTATTTGAAATAACCATGCATTCTACGCAAACTATCGATGCATTACCCTTTCCATAACAAACTTAATCTCTCTCTACTCTATCTTAAAGCTCTACAATATCATAGCAGCCCAGATGTAGTCTTATTTGAAATAAAACTCTCGTTGATAAAAATCCACTTATTTTCGTTAGTTCTTGAAAAGGAACACTCGTCACTCTATCATTGATTTCTAACTGTTACTATCGAACTTCCAACGGATTCCCAAATACGCAGGATCACTACGGGAAGAGGTAAACATAAAACGCTCCATCGTGGCTGCTTCGTGTTCCCTAATTGCAATCGAATGCTCGCGCCTTCAAGTCGATTTCTGAATGTTATAAAGTAATATAAATTTCTTACGAATGAAGATGGGAGCATCATCGGTGACACCTCTGACTTTGGATCTTATTCGATATTTTTCCACACTTGCCAAAATCAATTACTCACAGTAACCTCCTTACTCGCTCCATAATCACCAAAAGAATATCTTTAATTGTTCTCTGGAACAACTCAGGTGGAGCACGTTATACCGCAGACTTACAGTTCTTGGTTCTCTGAAACAACCATAGACTGAGCAAAGCAAGCGAATCGATTTAGTCGGTGACCAGCGACACACGCGGTGATAAACATAAATCGGAGAAAAATGAGAAGTAATTAGAGATTGGAACTTCAGTTCCTCTCTACCTCCATGTTATCTCTTACTGCATTCGATAAAACAGCGCGTCTCTGAATCAGTATACCTCAACTGTTAACATTCTTTCGTACGTCTTGAGGAGTTTCTTCCGCACTGTGTGTGAGTCCAAATAATCGTGTTATTTTACGAGAATGCTGGTCTTCTGTTGTCCCAAGCGAACGATCCCCCCTGATCGCGAAATCCTCTTCTGTCAATCCAATCCACGTTGGTTTATCTAGTAGGCACCGAAAGGCTCACCACGTCGGTGTCGCTTAGCTGAATCCAATTTAATGAATTCAGCGCGGCCATTTTACCTTGGATCCGCAAATTACTCTGGACTTGGTATGTTCCGAAAGATTATATATTCAATGAAGCCGCTACGTCGTTAAATCGTTCCGTCGCCATTATGAAAAGATTTAGAATAAAAACTCCGAGGACCATCCGCTATCGGCGCGGCCCTTTGGTCGTCTGTCGTAATACCATGGTCTATTAATAAACAAAAGACAATAATAGTGAATAAGAAAAACCAGAGTCAAGTAAAGGGGGGTATAGTTCGACAGCACAGGACGAAGGGCAGTAGCGACCAATGCATGAACGGAATCATTATAGAAAGGGCGTGCTTTATTTTAGAAACCGGAGTATTATGTTTGAGTAATAATTATAAATATGGTATCTCCCCCCTGCATTCACACCAAACACAAACCCCGTCCTCGAATGGTGCTAGAAAGCATCTGACTTCCAACATGTTCATGAGAATTTCAGATTCATGACACCGGGCGGTCATTCAATTCCGGACTTATTCAGGGATATATGGTCCTGAGATCCCCCGCATCGATGCCATTACCTACTAACGGTTTTCGAAACACGCTGATATCAGGCAACAACCAGTGGAGATAGCGCGGCAGATTGTTAATAAGGCCGAACCAATCTTTATTAGTGCTAATAGAATCCAGTTATTTAATAAAGTAAATATGCTGTGTCCTCGTCTTCTCGACGAGCGCATCGTATAAAGTATTTATACGATCTCCAATATAATAAGAACTATATGTAATTATTGACCACTAGTCATGTAGACGACTAACATTTACTAATAAACTCAATAAATAACAAGTCGTAATTAAAGAAGTTAAAAAACACCCATGCTACGCGTCATCAATAGAAAATACCACCAAGAATAATAAAATCAATAAATCGATAACAATTTTTTTAACTTTCCATATCTGATGCTACTTTATATTTAAAACATTTTCTTATAAAAAAACAATTATATCTTCATGCGCCTTTTCTTCATATTCCAAAATAGTGAGCGCTAATAAGAACAAGAAACCGGGACACGTTAAGTTCTTGCAACACATCTGCCGTCAGGCCTACGACGACTGATTGACCGACATCAGCTTAGTAGTACTTCGTTTTATCTGGAGATTGGTGACTTGATATTTTAGCCTCTCAAGTGGTTACAAAACTTTCGTCTCTAGACGAAAATTTAAGTTTCGTGACCGAAAACTCTGTACTGTACTTTTCACGATAGCCTAAATTTTCTACCAGTCTAGCAGAGTTGGTATGTTTCTCTAAAGCTTTTCTAGTGCAAAGCGTTTAAAGAACAACTTACCGTTAACTTGACGTCATCCCATATATTTCCTCTAAGCTGTCAGTAATATGACGACGTTGTTATGCTAAGAAAATAAATTTGTTCAAATTAACCGAAAAAGAAGAATACCATATACGAAGAATGTAAAGACGGAGCTATCGCGGTTTTAGCGTTCGGCCGCTGGCGATCGCTGCGACTGTCCTCCGCATTTGTATAATTAGACATAGATTTCGTTCATTCGGTCCTCCTAGGAGTATAAGAAGGAATGAAGGACTATTATGGTGTATAAGAGTCGTCAAATCCGAGTCCGTTACTCGTGAATAATCGATGTGTCGATTTCGTCTTCTTATCTTCTTCTTCTTTCTTGCTTATGTTCTGATCTACTTTTCGAAATGTTCCCGCCACACTCTCTCCACGTCCACTGTTCGTTCCAGGTGTCTGCCCTTTCTTAATTAGCTCGTCTCTGCTCTTTTCTCTTTCCTCTGCTTTCTATCTTTCTAGACCCACTGATCTGCCCCTAGCACGCATCTCTTGTGCCTACAACAGTTAGTAAAATAATCCTCTAACACCTACACCGCTCCCCTATTCCTTCTGTAGTCTGCCTATCACCGGAAAATGCGCATGCCTTATCATGACACTCTCCTAGGCCTCTCTCGAATGACGAGTGAAGATTAATGCGGTTTAGTTAGATATAGAGAACGATCCCCATCTTTTTTCGTGGGTTTGCGGCCGATAGTTTTACAAATATAGACTATTCCGTACTGTTTCCAGCTTACTGTGCGGCTTTTTATAAATTGAGAAATTTTATTTTATGATAGATCTATTAAGTATCTATAAATACCCCTATAAGTGATCACTTAATCAGCGGAAATTGAGAATTCCGGAATTGAGATTAGATTAAACTTAGTTAATAGGTTAAATATTTTATAATAACAAAGAAATAAAAATTATTATTTATTTATACATTTTATTCGAGGTATAGGTGTTTCTGAGAGAGATGTAAAAAATATCCCATGGACAAAAAGCCTATCGATTAACGTTATAATTGGAAATCCGTTCTTGTACTTATATTTTTTCTCGACGAGAAATGGAGAGTAGTTATTTATTATTACAATTCTGTAAACTTGTTGGGTTTACGGACAAAACGAAATTCTGCGCGCGTTTTGTTTGTCTCCATTGAAATGCTCTTCAATAAAATTGATGACTCTATTTAGCGTTTCCAACGCGTTGTTGTCGTTTAATAAATAGAGGTGAGTGTGTATAATTAAAATTTATGCGTTCATGTAGTACTCGCCCGCTTCAAACTGAAAATCGAGAGTTGCATAGTAAGATAAATATATAATTCGACTTCGGGTTCAGTGTAGGAATCCATTAAACCCCGTCGATGAGCAGTGTTCTCAGATTATATAACGTCGTGCTGGCGTCCTCAATGAGGATACAGTGAATACTTCAGTTAACTCGTACAACTATCTCCTAAGTTTGGATCTTATCGGCAGAGTCGAATATTCGCCTACTCACTCGGTTCGTGTCGCGAAACTGAAATATACTATTAATCGTACTTTACAGGATCCGCAGACGTTTTTTGCGGGCGCTTTCTAAAATTATCCCTCGTGTATGTATGCTTACCCTGACGCGTCGATTCCGAACGACATTTATATTAAACACTAGACCTCGAGGAGATCTCCGCAAAGATTTTCGGCAATTGATAAAATGAATTCGTCGTGTATCAGTTCTTTCGTATTATATACGGTTCGTGCGTCTTGTCGATCGTACGTCCTTATTCGTATCACTCACCGCTGGATTCATAATCAACTCGACTCGCGGTGCGATAAAGAAAACAGAACCAAATACCAGAACGCCTCTTCCTGCGTTGGGGAAGACGAATATCGTCTTCGTGTTTAGAGATCGGTAGCGAAGAGCGTGGGTAATAGCTGGTTCATATCTGGTCTTCGTCGATTCCCGCTCTCTCTTCTACGATCTTATCCATAAATTTAGAGCCTAAACGATTATTTGACATATTTGGGCGTGGTAGAATATTTTTTAGGCTAAGTTTAGGATTCCAGGATTCCATGGGCAACTAACCTTTTGAGTTATCAATAAAATAAAGGTTCTTTCGTTTGGAAACAAGCAACAGCTATTCCAGGGTCTCGACGAAATTTTTTATGTTTTCGCAGATAAAAAAATGGATCCGCATGTATTAGTGATATCGTCGCTGTGTTGTCAAATCAATAAAGCCTTTGTATCGCTGAAGACTTTCGTATTAAATTTGAAGTATGCTTGGTTGAACGGATTAATCATTACAGCAAATCTATGGATCTACGTCAACTAACCCAGATAATAAGTAGGTGTCGTGGTAATATGAATCCGTTCCAATTCGATTCATTCCCAGGACGCCCAGAATGCGATATTAACTCAAAAAAAAGAGTGAACCGAAAGAATTTTGAGGTATGTCTCTCAGAATCGGTTTGAAACTTCAGAGAGAACAATTAAAAATTTATTCGTAGTATTTTACTATCGAGCATACGTGCACGTGATACTAAAGGCCGCGACGTGCAACAGCTCTTTCGATTGTGTAAAAATAGTAATATGCTTCGCAGTCAAGAGATATCCGTACTTCTTCAATAACTTAGTTAATACTACTAACAGTTTGTTGGCATGGTCATATTTCCGTTCTGTCGTCGATAAAATAGTGCTGTAAAAAGCAATTGGTTTGTCACCTCCGTCAGTAGTAGATAAAATCACTGCTGCCGCGGCTGTGTCTGTTGAGTGTATAATAATTTTGAAAGGGCTTGAAGGACTTAGGTAAGACAGAACATTAGGTGTTTTTGATGGCTTCTTTGCTATCTTTAAAAACTTTATCGGCAGTAGGATTCCAGCTGAGGCGGCGGTTCCCGTAAGACTTCCCCTTCAGGAAAAGGTAGAGATGAGCTGTAATATCTGAAAAGCAAACCACCGACGAGCGGTAAAACCCAATTTTGCCGAGATAGCTTCTTAATTCTTTGACAGTTTTAGGTTTGGAGTATCGATTATTTCACTAATTTTATCACAATTTGGTCTTATTCCGTTTTTATCGATTGTATATCCGAGATAATCGATTTCTTTCCGAGCGATTTGACACTTATTGGGATTGACGCTGATGTTGAAGTATTGCAATCTTTTTAGTACTTTTTCAAGCAGGATCTGGTGCTCCTCTTCCGTTTGGGAGTGAATGAGGACATCATCCATGTAAGCACACGTGTTCGGGAGGCCATGCATCAGAATATCGATAAAGGCTTGGAACGCAAATGGTGATGAGACGAAACCCATGGGCAGGCATCGATAGCTGTATGAGCCTATGTTGGATGTTATGGTGAAGTATTTTTCAGAGTCTGGGTGGAGCGGTATCCCATAGAACGATTGGGTTAAGTCCAATTTACTGAATATCCTACTTCCTTTCAGGGTAAACATTGCGTCTTGCAGGTGAGGTAAGCCATAAGTTTTGACTTCAACCCTTTTGTTTAGCTCTCTAAAATCGGATATAAGTCTGACGCGCCCTCCGCTCTTTTCAAGGACACTTACAGGGAATGACCAGGGTGAGTTGGTTCGTCTTAACACCCCTGTGGCTAAAAGATTGTCAAATTCTGCTCTAGTTTGTGAATAGAGTTTGTGGGGAATTTTGCGGGGTCTGAGTGAGATGGGGGGTCCTCTGACGTTCACTTTATAAGGATAGGTGTTGGCCAGCTCTATTAATACTTTTTCAGGTATAAAAGCGGTCTTTTCATCAGTAGTTACAAGACCGTCCTCACCTATCAAGGCTGTGCTCATTCTGTTATTTTTATTATTTTTATATTTTTCAAAAATTTCATCCCATCTTTGCATCTGCCTCAATTTGATGTGGTGATTTTCAGGCAGATAGGGATTCAAAAATAGATTTTTATACTTCAATAATATATCATTAAAAAGAGGTGGACTACAAGGTACATGCGAAGTGGTAGGAGGAGGGGTAAATGATAGAGTAGAGAGAAGGTTTTCATGCGCAAACTTAATATTAAAATTCACATTTTTATTTAATTTCAAGCTTTTATTTGTGACTGAATCGATTAATAAGTCTTTTTTAAAATCGATGCCCATTTGAAATTTCTTTAAAAATGACAATCCTAATATATTCATCTCAACATTTGCAACATAGAATGTATCAAAATATTTCCTACCCAGACCTAGGTCAATTTCAATGGTTTTAACATCATAAATAGCTATTTTAGTATTATTGGCTGCATACATAAAGCCGAGGGGGGGGGGTTTGACTTTCATGTGCACCCCCTCTCAATATATTTTTGGCACTTCCGGTGTCAAGTAAGTAATCCACCTTATTAATACAGTCATAAACTCGGTAAGAGGTCAAGCCGTCGATTTTACAAACTTTCTCGTTTACCACCACATCGGCTGTAACAGTCTTACTGTCAACACAGCATTGATCGTTATCAACACTTTTGATGGGGTTAGACAAGCTATCTGTTTTATCGCTCTCACCCACTCTTACCGGGTCCATAACCATATTATTAGGTAAATTTAATGTAAAGAAAATATACCCTTCATGCATAGGGCTTACAGTTGTAATAATGCTATTATCATTTAGCTTACCATAATATTTTGTGACAGCCGAATCATTCATGATAATATTTTTATCAATTAAAATGTTTTCAGATTGGGCACTACTACTACCGGTGGGTATTTCTTTAGATTTATGTATAGAGGGCACATGCAACCCCTTCACAAGTAATGACGGTGGTCTTTTTACACAATTTTCACTTATAATATCACAGTTCACCAGTCTATTGTTATTTTGAGCACTGTTTATATTTTCAAAATTTCAGTATTTGCGTAGGTTCGATTCCTTGAGGAGCTTTGACCTCTCATTATTATTATCAGATTTGTATTTTCATTGTGTGTATTATTATCGTTTTTATTATTAGTATTATTATTATTATTATTTATTATTATTAATGGTAGTAGTAGTATTATAGAAATATTTTGAACTGCTATTTATGATTCAATGTTTATAATCTTTTTATCTTTATTATAATTTTCACCAGTTCGATTATCACTATGAATTTTATGATTTTGTTTTAAAGCACTTTAGGTCATCTTGCCGATGACTGTTGATAATTTGTATTTGTGGGTGAAAGGAAACGTTTTTCCTGTGTCCTGATTTTCCACGACTGCGTGAGGAGGTGGTATTGTTGACAGTCGACCATCTAGTTTTCCGAATTTTGTGAGGTGGTGTGTGTGGTGGTCCTTTCACCATTATTATGAAGTAATGGGTATAATGGACATTCAACTCCTTCACAGCAATACGCTTTGTATAAATAGCGGGAATGGTAGAAACAGAGGTTTTGCACAGCGTTATTAAAAGTATTTGAAAATCCATTACCATCAGCTGACCCTGGCTGTCTAGACTGGCTCTTGTCGCGTCTCATATTACCTCTATCAGCTGTGTGCGTCTGACCTTGAAGCATCTGTTGGACTGTGTCAGCCAACTCAGACACAGTGTTCGTCAGCTGGGCCAGCTGGCGCGAAAGATGGCTGTCGCTGTGCTGAGCGGTGTCATGTGTGTGCACCGAGTTATGCGCGCTGTTCTTTGGGCCAGCAGCGTCTGTTTCGTGTCGATCTGTGTGCATACGCACAGCGTTCACAGAGCCCCAAGTTTGTTCATAACTTTGAGGTTGGTTTCTTCTGTCTTTTTGAACGAAATTTTTATAAAGATCGTCTGCTACTCTTACCATTCTGAGCAAGTCGTTTTCTTCGGCGAGCGAGTACACAGACATCTGTACGTTTGCAGGCATCTGCTCTAAAAACAGGTCTACAGCGAATTTTGGGTTGTGTTCGATGAGGACTTCGAAACTCTTGTTACCCAGGACGTTTTTCACGCGATTGAGGTATTCGCTTGGTAACTCATTTGGATGCATGCCTTGTTTAAAGATGTCCAAAAATTAAATTTTTTTTTTTTAAATGAGGTAAATAGGACCCTAATAACACATTAGGACTATTTAAAAAAAAAAAAATATTTAGTGCCAAAAAAAAATGGGACTCTGGAGTCCCATCGGGACTTAACTCCTATTTTTGATATTTGGCACTGTAGCAATTATTTCCATATAAATAAGGTAAATTAGTAAATAAAACATGCAAATAAGGTATAAATAAATAGTTATGCAAATTTTTGAATTTTTATAAAAGTATAAAAATATATACATAAAATATAAAAGGTAAAAAAGGTAAAACCCCGTAAACATTTGAATATATATATATATATATATATATATATATATATATATATATATATTATATAAAAAATATTGGATAACACTTTATAATATATATATAAAATTAACTTTGCAATATATTTTTTATATATATACGGTATATACTATAAAAAAATAAAAAAAACTTTACACTGTATTTCCTTTATAAAACTAAAAAATAATAAACATCACCACACACACATATAATTATATATATATATAGTATATATATTAATATATATATATATATAATTTATATAATATATATATATATATATAATAATTATATATATATATTATATATATATATCTATATATATATATATATATATAATGAGCGACAGAGGTAGAGAAGGACTGATTCATGCTTTGGAATTGAACGAAACACGAAGTGCTGTTTCCCTGATTCACCAAGCACAGATGGACTTTGCATTTTTCACACATCGCTATTGTCCTTTGTTTGATGCAAAGTTTGCACCGTTTCCTCTTCTTGGTAAAGAATGGCCAGTGAGAGATATTGTCAAACCTGACCGACAATGCAGGAGTATATTCGCGGTTAGGTATTGGGTTACGAATTGCTCCAGCTCTGGCTCCCCCTCTGGCGTTACCAGTGTGGATAGAGTTCAATAAACCTTCTGCCACGTCGGTTTTGAAATTGACTAGTGGCATAAAGGTTTTTTTCTCATTTTTGCTCACATGCACCCTCAGGTACAACAGCCAGCATTGACAATCGAAAGGTCCAGCAAATAATAGAAGATCCGAGTATACCATTTTCTGGATTTGAAGTCAATCCTGTATAGCTCAATGAGCATATCTGCAAGATCGACTCCACCCATATACTTATTGTACTCGTGTACAGAGAATGGTCTCTCGATCTCCACATATTTCTGTACCTTTGAATCCCACCGGCGACATAAATCGTGGGGTTCAACACCAGCATAGTTGGATAACAAGTGTACAGACTTATTATCATACCAACGTATGGCAATACAGTCTGTCACCTTGTCTACCCAATTATCAGATCTTCCCTTCCCTCTTTTATATATAT
>JABUQX010093431.1:5000-7500 GCA_015478945.1 Trachelipus rathkii | reverse complement strand
CAACTAAATGTCTTAAAAGATTAAAAAAGTTCAGATCAGATTTCTTGTCTCTCTGTGTTTTTACACTAAGATTTAGAGACTTTCTTGGTTTGGAAATATATCTTTTGTTAGGTAACATACAGGGCGAGCTTTAAAAAGATAAACAAAAAAGGTACTTATAAAAATGATTCGACGCGGCTAAGTTAAAATTCATGCCTGTGTGCGAGTTTTGTAGCAAGTGCTATTTAATTAATTTACACAATTATACTTATGAAGAAATAAGAGTAACGTTAAGTATTAATTTAAGTTTAAACAATAGTTTCTGGTTCAGGTAATGATGAAGATCTCATTATTAATATAGAGAATTTTAGTTCCCAAACGAAAGTTGGCCGGATTAGGGACCGACCGGGCGGGAATTTTGCCGGCCGGGCTGCTCTAATTTAGCCGGGGCCGGGCGGGGTTAGCTAAAAGATTAGAAAATGTAAGTCAAAAACACTAAAAGTCTTAAAACTTAGGATGGAAAAAAATTAAATATAATTTTTCAATTAATTAATAATTTAAATTTATAAAAAAAGGAATACATTTAATTAATGCAATTATTATAAATATTTTCGAAAGAAATTTTTAGAAAATAATTGATTTCAGAAGAATAAGGTGTATAAATAATATATATATATATATTATATAATATTATATATATATTATATATATATATATAGTATATATATATATATATATTATTATTTATATATTATATATATATATTTAAGAACTACTTTGTCGTAGTGATATATTTTAACTTTAGAGAGGAAGCCCTTAGGATTCTTTTTTAGTATTATGCTTTACTGTCACTTCATTTTATTACTAAATTTACACAAATTAAAAACATTGTTAAAGACACTTTTTTTAATGAAATAAATTTTAAAAAGGAAAGCTAATTTTCGTCCCGACACGCGAGACCTCTTCAGGCTAAGGGACTGGATTTCTTTCTTATAAATGCAAAAGGATTCCATGATGAGTTCCCGTTTCATATATTAAAACAGCTCATTAATCTCTCATTACAACATAACTTCTTTCATTTTAATGGCAAATATTACAAAAAAAACTCGGCCTGAGTATGGGATCCCCCACTGTCTCCATACTCAGTAAATATATATGGAACAACAGAATTTATCATATTTTACCCCACCTTTTATTAAACAATAGTTTATGGATTAGATAGTAGATGACATTTTTGTCTCCCTTCCTCACAACACCAACCCTATAATGATGTCCTAAACTATTTAACTCTATTCATCCTTCAGTTCAGTACGATAGAAATGCCTTCCAACAACTCTATCCCCTTCCTCGATAACCTTAATCACATGGAATAAAAATTACTGCAATTTTACTATATATAGAAACCAACATTCGCACCAAACTATAAACATTGGCTATCTAATCATTTCCAAACACAAAATTAGCTGTTCTGTCTTCTCTTATTTTTCCGTGCCTTTCGTATATGCTCTCCCCTTCTTCTAGCACAAGAAACTAAATACACCCACAATACTTTCAAAATTCACATTTTACTATACCTAATTTCAATCATCTAAGCATTTAACAAAGCAAAAAAGAGTTACTATAGCACCTTTCCCCGAAAAATAGCAAACACCTACTTTTTACCAATTCCTCAATTTCCACATCATATTCGTTAAAACAAATATTACCAAAAGATATTACCCTCATTCCATCAAATAACATCACCTTAAAAAACATTCTCAAACCCCCAAAACGAAAGAAAATCTCCCCCAAAGCTGTATATATCATCCCCTGCAATACTTGCAATAAAACATATATAGGTGAAACCATAGATTTGGAAAGAAGAAAAAATCAACATACAGATGACCTGCACCAGGACAGCATAAATTCAGCTTTTAACAGTCATAGGCGTAACACAGGCCACCCTATCAATATCAACAATATGAAGATAATCAGAAATATCAATCACACGAACCATCGCCAAATCATGGAATCCTTTTGCCTTTATAATAGTAACAACTACAATAAGCATCCCGGTTTGAAGTTAAGATAGATTTTATACAAAATGAATATCTGAAAACAGCAAAATATTCAACAACACATGAAGAAAATAGCAGACCAACTGAAACACACGTGAACTGATGAAGATCAAGAAAGATCCAGTCCCTTAGCCTGAAGAGGTCTAGCGTGTCGGGACGAAAAATAAGCTTTCCTTTTTAAAATTTATTTCATTTAAAAAGTGTCTTTAACAATGTTTTTAATTTTTGTACATTTATTAATAAAATGAAGTGACAGTAAAGCATAACACTAAAAAAGAATCCAAGGCTTCCTCTCTAAAGTATATATATATATAATATATATATATATATTATATATATATATATTATATAATAGATATATGTATAATATATATTATATATAATATATATATATATTATATATTATATATATATAATATTTATATTTATTATATATATTATATATATATATAGTATATTAATTT
>JABUQX010093430.1:12500-37085 GCA_015478945.1 Trachelipus rathkii | reverse complement strand
TATATATATATATATATATATATACATATATATATATTTATATATATATATATATATATATATATATATATAGTATATATATATATAGTTCTATATATATATATATATATATATATATATATATATATATATATATATATATATATATAGGGAATTTCTTCTTAGCAAAATTTCAACTATCAAGTAAGAAATTAAACTTGCTTTCAGACAAAGTTAGATAAATAGGTATGAAATATAAAATCGTGGTAGAAAATTCGTGTACTCCCTATTAACAAAATAAATCATTAAATTAAATTGTTTTTATATCGTACCACTGGCAAGGTCTACAATTTTTAAATTCTCTTTGTTCTTTATTGGGAAACTGAATAAATTTTCCTTTTCTCTTGTTTTATATAATCGTAAGCTGAAATATTTATATATATACATATATATGAGTGAGTATTAGTAGTATATAGCAGCAAAGGCAGCATATATATATATATAGAAGAGTATATGTGAGTGTTATATATATATATATATAAGAAAGAAGTATATATGTTATTATATATATATATATACATATATATATATATATGATTAAATGTAAAATAAAAAATTACCTTATTAATAGATGTTGGAATTATAGTTTGTCAACTTATTCTTTTTAGGTTCTTCTGTATTTTCTTTTATTATTTCATCTTATTATTTTATTATGTACATAATTTATCAATTCTTTTATAAATTTTCTTATTCTTTTGTTTTATGTTTTCTTCCTTTTGATGTATATTTTTATTCTATCACATATGAATCTTTATTTTTAATATTTTAATTTTTTTTTATATCTTTTATCTTTAAATATTTTATATAAATTACAAAAAAAATAAATTATCAACAAATTTTATTCTTATATTTTCTTTTCTGAAAAAGATATTAAATAATTAATAACTTTATCATTTTTCCACCTCTCTGTTTCTTCAAATTTGTTTTAACATAATACATTTGAAGAAATTCTTATTTGATAGGTTATATTATTTTTTCATCTTTTATTCTTCGAGAAATTACATTTTTCATTTTTTGTTATGTAATTCTTTGGTGAATATATCAACAAATTGATCATTACTGTTCACCCTCCTTTCTATTTACATAATTCTCTTGAGCTAATTATATATTTTCTTTATAGCCGATATTATAATTCTTTGCTATTTTAATTTTTTGATAGTCTTTCAGACATTATGTATCTACAAGTGTCTTACTATCTGTTCTTAGAATTATAGGTATCTTTTTGTTAGTAATTTCTTCCCACATTTTGTGTATATAATGATTGTTCTATACCTTCAAGCAAACTATTTGCTTCTGCTTGTATGACTGAATGATTAACTTTCTTTGATTTGTTCGATTTCCACATTATAGGTATCATTTTTCCTTTTTTATCTACTGCAAAAATTATACATCCAAGTTGAGTTTTATCTCCTTCTCTATTAGCAAATGATGAATCACAGTATGTTATTAGATTCTCAATTTTCTCATTATTTATTTGTATGATATTTAATTCATTTCTGTATTTTTTTGTTAATCTCTGAAGTTCTTTATAATCTTTGATACTTAGTTCTTTTTCTCCCTTGCTCATTTTACTAACTATATAAGATAAATCTGGTCTTGTATTTCTTGCCATCTAATTTAATTTTCCTATTAATTGTTGGTATTCTTTTACTTCATTTTTATCATGTTTTCTATTTTCTTTTGTTTTTATTTCATTAATTTTAACCTTTTCCCAGTAATTATTTTGTTCCATTATTATATTATTTTCATCTTGACATAATTAAACTCCTAAATATTTAAATGATCCTGAACTATTTTCTCCTATTTCAAAAATGTTCTTCAATTTATTTATTTTAGTATTTTCAAATTTTTTACTTCCTACCCATAAAATATCATCTACATGAGTACATAATAATCCTTCTAAATTATTTGAATCATTCATTATAAATAATGTTGGTTCCATTTTACTTTGTTTTAGACCTATTTTAATTGTCTTTTTAACGATAAATACCACATCATAGCAGCATCCTGTAATCCATATACTGTTTTATTTAATCTCCAAAGTTTACCATCATTAAATTCTGGTGGTGGTCTTAGATATACTTTTTTTGTTATTGTATCTCCTTGTAAGTAAGCTGCTGAAATATCCATAGCATTTATTTTCCATTTCTTTTCCTGAGCTATGGTTAATATCATTTTCATTGCTTCCGATGAAACAGTTGGTGCATCTGTTTTTTCTTCCACTGTTTCTTCATATCCTTTATCTACTAATCTAGCTTTAATTTTTTTCTCGTTATTTTGCAATAATTTTTCACTAATTACCCATCTGACATTAATTGTTTTTTCACCTTTATCTGTTACTTCTTCAAAAACATTATTCTTCTTCCAATTTTCTATCTCTATCATTTTGGCTTGTTTAACTTCTTCATTAGAATGATTATAATAACTTTGATTTACCTCTTCATTTTCATCTTCACTATCTATTTCATCTATTATCTCCTCACTTGTATCTAATGATTCTTCCTCGTTATTTTCTTCATTTTCAATTATATCCAATTCATATATTTTTTCAAATTCTTTTAAGTCTATATCATTATTATCATATATTCTATCTGTATTTAAATTGCGTTTGTTATAACATCTATTATACTTTTTACTTGTTGCTTTGCCAGCTCTACTAATGACATGGCAATTTAATATATCTTCATTATTCTTTAATTTAATTTCATAGTATTTACCAGTTTTCACATTTTTGAGATCAATTTCATCGTATTCATCAATTGATGTCATTTCTTCTTCTTCTTCATCTTCATTTTGACTTTCATTTTCATTATCAGTTTCATCATCTATAATTTTTGATCATATTATTTCATCTATATTATTACCATTTTCATTTAAGTTATCTATCATGTTTTCTTTTCCTTCTTCTTCATATTCATCCTTTTTATCTTCAAGTTCGTTGTTATTTTCATTTAATCTACTTCTTTGAATTCTTGTTGAGTGAGCTTTTGATACAGCTTTTAAAGTACCTCCATATTTTACTATGATGGTTTCTCCATATACACACATTACTTTTGCTGGTCCTCTCCATTCTTTATCAATGTTTCTTTTATAAAAAACTTCTTCACCTAAGTAGTAAGGGGTGGTAAACTAACGGCCAAAATGTTGCAAGGCAATGTTGCATGCAATGTTGCAAATGTTGCAAGCATCATTTTGCAACATTTGGTTTTTCAAGCTTGACGTGTCAAGGTTAGGTTTTTAAGGTCAGTGAGACCGAATTTAAGGTCTGGAAGACACCGACTTAAGAGGTTTTGAGCCTGAATCAAAGGTTTTACCCCCAAAAGAGGGCTTAGCCCCCCAAAGGGGGTTTTTTGGTTCCTAGAAGGTTTTAAATAATCGATAGATCATTTTTGATGGTTTCAATCGATTTATCGATGTTTTTTACCCCTATATCGATGTTTAAATCGTCTTTCTACGTGCTCTGGTTGACTGAAAATATAATTCAAAAGAAAAATTATTACCCATGCCATCAGATTCGTTATATCGCCAGTTGAGGGTGATATTTAGGGGACTGAACTTGGAAATCCTAATCCTGGAAGTATTCCAGGAACCTGGAAACTAAAAAAAAAAAAAAAAAAAATAAATAAAAAAAAAAAAAAAAAAAAAACTTTAATAGAAAAAATATAATTAAAATATAATTTAAATAAATAATAAATAGTTTGTGCGATGGAATCTCTATTTTCGGGTGTCAGTTTGTGCCAGTCGCCGTTTGCCTGAATTGAGGCTTCCTGCTATTACACTGGAGAAGGGGTGCTGGTTCCTTCCAGATAGGAAATTTTCTTAGAAGGATGAAATTTGCATAATGTATAGAAGATGGAAGAAGAAGAAGAAATGCACGGAGTGCATAAGAGAAGATGGAGGAAGGAGGAAGAAGGAGGAATGAGGAAGGAGGAAGAAGGAGAATGAGGAAGGAGGATGAATGTGGGAGCCCCCCGGAGGAGGGTCCCTAACTGAAATAAAAGAAGAAGAAGAAATGCACAGAGTGCATAAGAGAAGATGGAGGAAGGAAGAAAGGAGACAGAGAAGAAGACAGAGTTGGTACAGGCACCGGTGCTGGAGCCGGTGCGGTGCTGAGTTTGTAAACATTCGTTTAGCCTCAGACTGACATTTCTATTTTCAAAATCTCGTTTTCTTTTTATAAACGTCAACTAAAATATATTGTTTGCTATTTTTATTTTATGTTTCATTTTATAAGTTTTATAAGTTTCATTCTTTATGTTTTTAATTTTTGCTTTCAATTTAATTTTTTAATTACTTTTTAAATTTTATTATTTTGTTTTTACTAAAAACATTTTCTATTCTTTCTATGCTTATAACGTGGCTCTGCATTTTGACATACCCTAAAGCAGAAAATCAGTATCCTCCAGTAAATCAAACTCATACACTTCATCCTCCTACCCATCCGTATCTATTGATTCGTTGATCTATTGACCATTGAAATTTATTGATTCAAGTCATATTTGTATAACATAACACAAAACTTTTATTTATTTGTTTGCGCTTTTAAAAAAATTTTGTCTACTAAAAACATATGATTTCCTTTTCTATAGTTATATTTTGCAACATTTTACATACCTCCCAAAGTGCAAATCAGTTAATCTGAACCACACACTTCTCCTCCTTACTCCATATCCCTGATCTATTGATCTATTGATCTATTGATCTATTGTTCTATTGGATCACTGCAGATACTGTGGTATAATAGATATATTAAAATCCTTTTATTTATTTTGTTTTTGTTTTCTTTAAACATTTTGTTTTTACTAAAAACCTTATTCTTTTCATGTTATAATCTTAAAAAATTTGTATTTACATAATTCTAACCAGTAAACTGTAAATCAGTAAATCAGTAAATCAGGTAAATCAGTAACCTGTTAATCAAACTACCCACTCTATCCTCCTATGAAGCGGTAATGAAGTCTTCCTTAGGATTATTGTGCAATCTATATTACTTTATATATATATATATATATATATTAGTGTTTGGTTGGCTTCGGCTCCGGGGTTCGGAGCTAGAACGGGACAGCAGTAATTTTCATTTAGCTCCTAGGAGCAAGAGTTTAAGATACGAAAACACTTCAGAGCTTAAAACAATGGTTTCTTATAGCTCCAAAGGGCTTTGTAGCTTGCAGCCAGAAGGAGGTCCATGTTAGTCGCTCCGAAGTTTCCAATAATTTCATGAAGGAACGTTAGAATTGCCACAGTTTGGTAATAGGAAATTAGCGAAAACAAAAGCATCGCCTAATTAGTAGGAATGGTGAACGGCTCACTCCTAGAACATGGACACACTTAACTTGGACATCTTATATCTTGAAATAGGAAAAGAGAAAACTGAAATCTCCCTTACCTTCCAAATAAAAAACAAAGAAATGAAAATAGCTTGGAGCATTATGGGTAGATAAAATACCTGATGTAAAATTTCAGCTTCCATGGTAATTTTCCACTTTGGGGAAAAAAAAAAGTTTTTACCCTGTGTACGTTACCTGCAATAACGAAACCTTCACATGAAACTCAAGAGCGAGACAAACAAATATGGAGAGTTATATGCTTAAAAAAAAAAAAAAAAACGTTTAGGGACTGAAAGAGAAACATTAGAAAAAGATCCATTACGAGCCATTGAGTCGGAAATGTTCAAGAAAACATCTATACCAAAGCTGGACAGGTGAAATTAGAACAGCTACATAAGCAAATACTTCAACCAAGTAAGTGTAAGTGCACCCACTTGTCAGACGTTTTGAACAAAACTTCTCCATTACTGTAAATCCTTATATATTCTCCACTCTTCCATCCCATCCATGCATCTTCGTTTCTTTTCGATCACTTCCTTAATCTTATCTCTCCTTCCATTCATAGTACCATTCGCACATCTGTGACCATTCATTCTCATTACATATCCAAATCGCTTCTGATAATAATTGATTCTTTTTCTATAAATTTCAATGTGTCCTCTACTCCCAACTCCTCTCTTATATCCCTGCTCATCAATATATCCAATCTTGTTACCCAAACTATCAATCTCAACGCATTCATTTCCCAGGCTTTACACTGTTCTTAGCTTTGGTGTTATGTTAAGGGTCTATGCTTCGGGCCCATGAGTTAGTATTGTTCTTACTATAGAAGTCTTAGACTTTAGCAACTGGAAATATCTATAAGTAAAAATGTCCAACATTTGACTTAAACAAGTTGATTATATATATAAGTATATAAGGTTGTTGTTGGTTATATATATATATATATATATATATGTTGTTATATATATATATATATATATATATATATATATATATATATATATATATATATATATATATATAAATATATATATATATATATATGAGTTCGAGACGATATATAGATATATATATATATATATATATATATATATATATATATATATATATATATATATATATATATATATATATATATATATATATATATATATATATATAAACATAAAGAGCATAAGAGTTACAGCAAGAGTTACAGTTATATATATATATATATATATATATATATATATATATATATATATATATATATATATATATATATATATATATGTGTTGGGAGGATTAATCGGAATCGACATCGGAATCGGAGGAATCGGCTGTTTTTCAGGAATCGGAATCGAAATCGGAATCGGCAAAATTGTACCGATTCTTTGATCACCGATTCTGGTATTCAATCTGAAAATATTTTTTCGATCCTTATGATATTTCAAAGACAATATTTCGAAGTTCTGACATTTTTACTTTGAGTTCTTCCTTAATTATTGAATTTAAAGAAAACAAGATTGAGCGGCGCATCTTTTTGTAAAGCCTAAGATATCATGTTAGGATTTTGAGACAGTCATGGTGAGGCAGACATTTTGCAATGTTTCGTTAGTCATGTTATGTAATATGTTTTGATAATTATATACCCGTGAACTCGTAAGTGAGCAGTGAAATATTTGCCTTGTAGGCTTGTAATAATTGGAACTATTGAATATAAGTGCTATCCTTCGAGTTTCACATTTTCGCGTATCTCACACATCTAATATAAGTGATTGTCTTCAAAATGTTATGGAAGAATTCAATATTCCTGCTAATAAAATTCATGTTATAGTAAGAGATAACGCACCTAATATGGCTGCAGGAGTTACACAAGCAGGATTCCATGAATTACCTTCTTTTTACACTCTTTGACACTAGTTCTCAATGGTGCCATATTTGAACAAAGAGAACAGAAAAAAAATATATCCATATGCAAACAAACCGTAGGTCATTTTAATCACTAGCCTCAAGCTATTGCCAAGTATGAAGAATATCAAACTAGATTTAATTTACCGCAGCACAGATTTATTCAGGATGGACAAACCAGATGTAATAGCCAGTATCATATGCTTTCAAAATTTTTTGAACAAAAGACGGCTCTCGTTTCATATTGCAGTGATCATTCAAAACCTGCATGCTTAGAAACAACGGAAAGTTCTTGAAAAATTGCTAAAAAATACTTAAAAATTTTGTTGATTGTAGAAATTTATTGAGCCACAAGGAATCAATGGTATCGGCAATAATCCCAAATATGAAAGTGATTTGCATTATTTTTGAAAAGAGTCAGAAAAAAGGACTATTTGAGGGACTTGGGTCTACAGTATCAGCATGGAAAATTCAGTAAAAATAGATTTAGCATTTACTTTACTGATAAGAATCTTGTGTTTGCTACCTATCTTGATCCACGCTTCAAAACCCTACATTCCTTGAGGATGAATATAACGATAAAAAGTGAAAGATATTCTTAAGCAATGGATGTGTATATGTTGTATAGAAAAAACAAAAACACTTACCCTATTGAGCACCAAGTGTCGGCATTGCCTTCACATTTATCAACAGAATTTCTATAGGCCAAAAACGCATCATGTACTTACTTCTAACTACAGTTTTGAAAGCTGTTTTTCGGAATTTAAAGAGAAAAAGGCTTTAAAAACGGCAAAGAAACTCATTCCTAAGGAGAAAGACACATATATTGAAAAAATTGAAGATGTTATAAAAGTAGAAATCAGCCAATATAAAAATATGAAACTTATTAAAAATTCAGAAAGTCCCTTACAATGGTGGTCATCGAATAAAGGTACCTTTCAGCATTTGGGTGTCCTTGCTAAAAAATATTTAAGCTGCCCCCTTTTCCGTGGAAAGTGAAAGACTCTTCAGAATTGGAGGATCAATTTATTCTCCTAAAAAATTGGATGCACTCAGAAACGGGAGAAATGTTAATGTTTTTGCACTACAATTCTTAAGAGTCATGCTTTCACTACAAATAATAATGGTAATTTTGCTTCAAGATCTTACTTTTAGTAAATTAAAGAAGGAATTTTTTTTTAAAACAAAAAATGACAAAATTTTGTTCATTTATTGTAAGATTTTTAAATATTGCTATTATTTTTCAGTGGTTAAATAAATAAAAGGTAATTAACTAATTATTTCTTTAGCAAAGATAAAATATAAGAGAATTCTATAACATTAATTTATAAGGTTTTAAATATCTAAAATTATTTGATTTAGTTAAAAATTAGTATATATATATAGTGCAGTAATATGTTATATATATATGTTGTTATATATATATATATATATATATATATATATATATATATAGTTATATATATATATATATATATATATATATATATATATATATATATAAAGAATTGGAACGGAATCGGAATCGGAATCGGAATCGGAATCGGGACTTTTGACTTCGGTATAGGTATCGGAATCGGCACGGCTGGAAATTTGAATCGCCCATCACTAAGATAAAGAGTTAGGCAGATATATATAAAGGTATATATATATATTATTATGGTATATATATATATTATGCTATATATATATATATATATATATATATATATATATATATATATATATATATATATAAATATATATATATATATATATAGCAGTTATATATAATATAGAAATATATTTATATATATATAAATATATGCATATAATTATATGCATATATATATATATATATATATATATATATATATTTAGAAAACTATGATTTGAAGAACGGTTTTCACGTTGGAGTTTACTTGTGTCTTATTATTATGGGTTTCTCAAAAGGTAACTTCGTATCTTTGTATCATTTTCATTTAACGCCAAAAACTTTTGACGAAAATTTGCCTAATGTAATTGAACATTTTGAAATTATATTGGATGCTGGGATGGTCAAACGTAAAGCTATAGTTAAGAAAGCAAGCCCAGAATATATTGTTAAAAGAGGTTTAAAAATCAGTTCTTCGAGTGCTTCATGGTTTGTTTATAAAGTACAAAAATGCAGACATGAAAGTCAAAATATAATTCGATTTGGAAAATGTAATCTCCCAAAGAAATGATGATATTATATTATTCTTATTCTTCTTTAGCAATATAATAATGATTATTATTATTATTATTATTATTATTATTATTATTATTATTATTATTATTATTATTATTATTATTATTATTATTATTATTATTATTATTATTATTATTATTATTATTATTATTATTATTATTATTAGTTGTTTTACTTGGATTATTTGAAAGAAGCTATTTTCAAACAGTTTCACCTGCTAAGATTTAGAATCTAAAAATTCGGCGGAGTAACAACAACCGAAATAAATAAATTTTGGCAATAAAATAAAATTTAAATATATTTATATTGTGTAGCTAAAGTAATTATTATTATTATTATTATTATTATTATTATTATTATTATTATTATTATTATTATTATTATTATTATTATTATTATTATTATTATTATTATTATTATTATTATTATTATTATTATTATTATTATTATTATTATTATTATTATTTGGTTTTGCAGGTTTTTAAGATTAATGTTATTAGATTTAACATCATCATTTTTAAAACATATTGTAAACTTTACAAAATATTCTTTCAAGAGATATACTTAGAGGGAGGGAATTAGAGCTTCCGAAGCTATGAGATTACCTCCCATTCGGCATATGAAGCGGCGTAGAGCACGTTCTTCTTGCACTGAAGCAGACTCTTCACTATCACACGTATAGCCATGAAGCAATTACAAACAACCCTTTTTTTCATACATACCTGTGTGTGGTGGAGAAAGAATTCCCAGATCGTACGTTCAGCTTATCGTAGGAGACGACTAAAATAACAGTGATAGTTGGGTTGGCGACCCCTTACCACTTATCTTTTCGCTAGGAATGCTTATGAATGCACCGGAGTTGGTCGTGACAGCCGCATGCCTACCTTGAATCTTTTGGCGAATCTGTATGAAACGTCTTAGTACATGGATTGTCAGAGGTATAAATTGAGAGTAAAAGAGGAGAAAGGTGATGGATGTATTTAAAAAAAGGTAAATATGATTTGCCTGATGTGACTAAAACAAAGATGAAAAGAGACGGTGAAGACGAGTGGTGTGGGGTGAAATGTGTGTGCACTGAAGTGGAGAGGAATGGAAGGGGAGAGAAGGAGTTACTGTTCTAATGAGTGACTTGGGGCACGGAGCTATGGTAGATTTTGTTTGTGTGAGTACTAGAATACTAATGGCTAATTTTAAGTTTGAGAAAGTCAAGGGATATGTGGTTTTAGCATTTCGTTCACATAAGGGGGATGTTGAGGAGAGTGTGGCTTTCTGGCATAATTTAAATGGTTTTAAACGGGGTTAGTAGAAGCTTCAGATTGATTGTGTTGGGCTACTTGAATAGTTGGTTAGAATTCAGCGGTCTCCAAATTTTTTTGGTCGCGTACCCCTAAGATGAAACTAATTATAAGTTGTACCCCCCTATTCAGGTCTATAATATAAAATAAAATAACATAATATAACATAATATTTTATATATATATATATATATATATATATATATATTTACCTACCTTTATATTATATATGTTATATTGGTTGGCTATTATATATATATATATAGTATATATTATATATTATATAGTAGTTATTCCCTATATATATATATATATATATATATATATATATATATATATATATATATATATATATATATATATATATATATATATATATATATATATATATATATATAAAGAATATATATATATATATATATATATATATATATATATATATATATATATATATATATATATATATATATAATTACCCACATCTTCTCTCCCCAGACTGGGGGTAAGGTGCGTAGCATGCACTAGAAACAAAAGTTGTTGAAGAGTATGACGCAAGTCGAAAAGAAAGCCCAGGCTTAACGTCTCCTTTATACCTTTAGTGCGTAGTGAGGACTCATCGCAGTCAGAATAATCCACCCTAGAAGTTCACGAGACCGCGACGGACCCTCACTATGGCATATCGTCAATGTAGGGTTCATCCCTTGTCCCAGGTGGGCCACAACCATACCCCCTCACAAAACCCCGCTATTAACTCCTATTATGCACCTTTCTTCTCGCCTCTGCCAAACTCGCATTTTCCTCCAGGCATTCCTTTACTGACTTAATCCACTTTTTCTTCTGTCTCCCAGCCGGTCGATTCCCAGCACACTCACCACTATACATCCGCTTAACCAACCGACTATCTTCCATCCTTTCCACATGACCAAATCATATCACATACTTTCATTTATTCTCTTACTTGCCCCTTTCTTCACACCACACAACTCTCTAATACGTTCATTCCTCATTTTATCAATTCTTCTCACACCTAACACGCCCCTAAGATTGTCCATCTTAACACATTGTACTTTAGATCTATACCTCTTATTTCAGGCAATAGTCTCAGTACGATACATTAACACAGGTAACAACATACCCTCATGTAAGACCCTAGAGCACTCAAGACTTAGTAAGTACCTTCCCATCCACCAATGATTTAATTGCACTAGCCACCTTCCTGCCTTTCATAACTCCTACCACACTCTGCATCATCCAACATATATCCTAAACATTAAAACTCAGACACTTCTTCCAGCTGCTCACCATCTAACAAAAATTCATACCGAGGACCTTCCTCATTCATAACCATGACATTGCTATTATCTACGCTTACATTCAAACCCCTCCTCTCAAACTCTCTTCAGATTCGCCACGAAAAATGAAATAATCCGCACATAAAAGGTAGCACACCCTCCACTCTCTTCCATTCTCCATCATTCTAACACCATCCCCTACCACCCCACCTTTAATTTTTTCATAACCCCATCCATATACAAATTGAATAACCAAGGAGACATAACACATCCCTGCCTCACTTCACAATTAATATTAAACCAATCACTTTCTACACCATTTTTTCTTACACATGCTTCACTATCGTCACACAAACTTTTGATTCCATTGAGAAACCTACCACCAACACCATATATCACTACCCTATTAATCCTATCATTCGCCTGTTGAAAATCCATAAAACTTAAATACAATTTATTCTTCTTCTCTCTTATTTTCTCAATCATTTGTTTCAATGAAATAATTTGATCCATACATCATCTACCACTTAAAAACGCTCCTTGCTCTTCACTAATCAGTCCTTTTGACGCATCCTGACCAATACCAGCATATCTTTCTTGAAACACACAAACCAATCTCCCATAATTCCTTACGCTATATAAGGGTACATACGTGCCTCTCCTAATCCCTAGAAATCCATACCCTCCATAAATCCTTGTTACACAACTTCCAACTAATCAATCACTCATTCAAGCCTTCCAGCCTTGACATTTCACCAGTAATTCATCTATACCTGCAGATTTGCTGTTCTTCATCCTCTTCACTTGCCCAATTCCTCTCTCATTAGACTTCATCCCCAAAATGTAATTCACTCCTTCTGTAACAAAATCTACTATCAATACTGACTGGTCAACCTTCATTACAATGCAGATCTGAGGCCTCCACACCTTCTCACATCTATTATTAGTTACGAAAGCACCATCCCCATTCATTATTCAAAAGCAGATCCCATTTGTTCTCATTTTTAACCTTTCGCGCTTCCTTCCAGAAGAGCTTCCTATTCCCTGTAAGTTTCCCTATTCATCCTCCTTCCGAACTGTTCATTTTCCCTTTACTCCTCCGTATGCATCCTATATACATATATATTTCATGAAGTTCTTAGCACTTTTAAAAAACTTTTTTTCTCAATATATATTACATTTATATATATATATATATATATATATATATATATATATATATATATATATATATATATATATATATATATATCAGTTTGGGTTCAAGTAAAAGTTCTTTTACTGTACTTTAACTACATTTTCAGTGTACTTGTACTTGTACTTGCAGTTTCTAAAACCAGTGTACTTGTACTTGTACTTGTACTTGAGTCTTTTGTACTTGGTACTTGTGCTTGGTACTTGCAAGTACTTTTGGCATTTTTAACTTTTTTTTTTATTTTCTTTTTATCATTTTCCTACGTATTGAAATTATTATTTCTTATATATATATATATACAGCATATATATATATATATAGTTAGTTGCTATTATTATTATCTTATAGATATATTATTCTTATATATAAAGTTATATTATATAGTTATTATTTTATATATATATATATATTATTATTATTATATACATATATATATATTATTATTATATTAAAATAGAAAATAATTCACCAACTAACGTTCTTGCTCACTTTTTATATATATATATATTAACAGAAAAGAATATATATTTAAATATATATATATATATATATATATACATATAAGCATATGTAAGAAGATATTATATATATATATTAATCATATATATATATATATATATATATCATCATCATCATCATCAACCACATTTTTTCCCCAAGACTGGGGTAAGGGTCGTAACATGTACCTGAAACAGAAAAGTGGTAGAAGAATATGACTAGGGTTGGGAAAAAAACCGTTTTTTTCAAATCGTGTTTTTTCATGAAAAAACATGTTTTTTCATGTTTTTTTCGTTTTTTCAGTTTTTTTCATTAAATGTATTTTTAAAAATATAAAGAGGCTAATATGATATTTCACTTGAGTATTTTCATTTTTCAAATATAAGGATACTTGAAATTAAACAAATATTCCATTATGATTTATAAAATAGCAGAACTACCTTCTATTCTTTTATATTTTATCAATTGTTTTCGTTACAATTTACAGTAGGTTGTAGCCTGCAGACTGCTGTTTGTAGGCTTTTACTTACTAATTTAACTATGTATTTTACATTTGTATCATATAATCATATTTATAATTTACTTTTAAATATTAACGTATATTATATTTATATAGAATGAGTCTGAATGAAAAAACTCAAAAGTGACTTAAGGGATGCAAATGAAATAATAAAAATATTGAAATTAAAATTATACCAAGATTGTAAATGAAGGAGGATGAGTGAATGACTAAATTAAATATTTGGCTTTGGAATATCAACTTTTTATTCACTAATCACTAGTCCCCACTCCCCAGACCCCAGTCACTACTGAGTACTGACTACTGTGCTGTGACTACTGTCAAGCTCATTATCACTGGGCTCATCAACGTGATCAGCCACATTTAATTTTGATATAACTAATAAGTCTGATATTTCAGTCGTATGAAGTACCGTGTGAGAATGACAGTGGTGAAGGAGCAGGGGCAGTAACAGGACTCTTAAGCTTAGCTGCCTTAGCATAATCATCTCTCTCAGTTGGCAAATTTTCAGAATTTCCTTGTTCTAGATTATGAGCAATAAATACTAGTTTTGCAACGTCTACACAACAAAAGTTATATTTTATGCGAGAGCCTTTGCAAACTTTCATTTCCTTAAAAAGTACACACACAACTTTTTGTATGTGGCATTTCTAAATTCTGATTAAATAATTATGTTAAAAATGTTACTGAAAGCTGAAACAGAGTAAGAAAACATTAATGAAGCCACAAACAAAATATCAAGAATATCAAAATTCAGAATATAAAATAAAAATATGGAAAACCCATAAAAATTTTGAACACAAACTCAGGGGCTTCCACCTTGTAGGAAATTGGAATCAAAAAATGTCCAAATTAGAGCATATTTGCTAAAATTAAAAATATAATTGTTGTAACCCACATGTTCAAACATGTAAATTCCACAACTTAATAAAAAAACAAATTTTTACTTGTTTTTTTCAGGCTGTGTTTTTTTTCATGAAAAACCGTTTTTTCGGAAAAAAACGAGCTTGTTTTTTTCCTTTCCCAACCCTAAATATGACACAAGTCGAAAAGAAAGCCCAGCCTTACCTCCCCTCTATTAGTGAGAACTACCCAATCAGAAAACTACCTTAGGCTTCACGGGGATCATGCCGGACCCACTATGGCACGGCGTCCTTCCTGGCAATGTAAACAACCTCACAGCCTCTGCCATTCACCTCTGAAGCTGCGCACTTCTTTCTCGATTCTGCGCCAAACCACAGCTCACCCTCCAGACATACCAAAGCGACTCTCAACCATCTTTTTCTTCGGCTTGTCACACCAATTACTATGCATCAAGCACCAACTGAATAATATCCATTCTTTTCACACAAACACGTATTCAGGTTTATTCCTCTGCCTGTCTCTTTTTTCACACCACGTTGGTCTCAGGCTGAGCGCCATCTTCCTCATTTTTATCATTTTTCAGACGTAATGCCCCTGAATGGATTGCCGCACCCCTTGGGCCCTGAGTTCCATAACTTATTTCAGACCATAGTCCTCACTACTATGCATTAACACAGGTAACATACCATCAATCCTAGCGCTCTCAAGACTTAGTCTCTTTACATATGCTACCAAAGATTTAATTGCATCAGCCACCTTCCTGCAATTCAAAACTTTCCTTAATACACTCGGCATCATCCGTACCCTTTATCAACATATATCCCAAATGTTTAAACTCAGTCACTTGTTCAAGCTGCTCACCATCTAGCATAACTTCACACCGAGGATTGTCCCCACTCACTCACAACCATAACCTACTCTTATCTACGTTTACTAAACCCATCCTTACACACCCTACCAAATTCTCTACCAATCCTCTCAAATTCTCTTCAGATTCACCGCATAAACCATATATATATATATATATATATATATATATATATATAGTATATATATATAAGTTATATATATATTTATATATATATATATATGAAAGATATATATATATATATATATATATATATATATATATATAGGCGAGATGGTGATTGATTGATTTGGGTTGTATAACAAAGCGTTTATGGAGTGGTATAGTTCTGAGGGATTGGAGGAGAACAATATTAGTACCCTTATATAAGGGTTAGGGGGATAAGGTAACTGTAAGTATTATAGTGTAATTAGTTTATTGAGTGTTGTAGGGAAGATATATGCTGGTATTTTGGTCGAAAGAGTGTGTCGAATGACTGAAGAACTGATTTGGAGAAGAACAAGGTGCGTTTAGAATTGGTAGAGGATGTGTGGATCAAATCTGTATATTGAAACAAATGATTGAGATAATGAGGGAAGAGAAGAATAAATTGTATTTATGATTTATGGATTTTCAACAGGCGTATAATAGGATTAATAAGGAAGCTCTATGGCAGGTGTTAGTGATATGGTGTTGGTGGTAAGCTTCTGAATGGAATAAAAAGTATGTTTGACAATAATGAAGCATGTGTAAGGATAAATAGAGTCGAAAGTGATTGGTTTAATATTAATAGCGGAGTGAGACAGGGATGTGCTATGTCTCCTTGGCAATCCAATCTGTATATTGATGAGGTTATGAAAGAATTAGAGGTAGGGGTGACAAGGGATAGTGTTAGAAAGATGGAGAATGGAAGAGAGTGGAGGGTTCCCTACCTTTTATGAGGATGATGTGGTTTTGTGTGGCGAATCTGAAGAGAGTTTGAGAGGACTATTAGAGAGATTTGGTAGGGTGTGTAAAAGGATGGGTTTGAAAGTAAGCGTAGATAAGAGTAAGGTTATGGTTGTGATTGAGGATAGTCGTCGGTGTGAAGTTATGTTAGATGGTGAGCAGCTGTAAAAAGTGTGTTTAAATCTTTAGGATATATGTTGAATGAAAAGGGAGCAGATGATGCAGAGTGTAGTAGGAAAGTTGTGAATGGCACTAAGGTGGCTGGTGCAATTAAATCGTTGGTGGATGTAAAGGGACTAAGTCTTGAGTGCGCTAGGGTCTTACATGAGGGTTTGTTGTTACCCATGTTAATGTGTAGTAGTGGGACTATGGTCTGGAATAAGAGGTATAGATCTAAAGTACAATGTGTTCAGATGGACAATCTTAGTGGCGTATTAGGTGTGAAAAGAAATGATAAAATGAGGAATGAACGTATTAGAGAGTTGTTTGGTGTGGAGAATCAGGTAAATGAGAGAATAAATGAAAGTACGTTGAGATGGTTTGGTCATGTGGAAAGGATGGATGATAGTCGGTCGGTTAAACGGATGTATAGTGGTGAGTGTGTTGGGAATCGACCGGATGGGAGACCGAAGAAAAAGCGGATTGAGTCAGAAAAGGAATGCCTGGAGGAGAGAAATGTGAGTTTGGTAGAGGCGAGAAGAAAGGTGCATAACAGGAGTGAATTGCGGGGTTTTGTGAGGAGGTATGGTTGTAGCCCACCTGGGCCAAGGAATGAACCCCACGTTGACGAGATGTCATAGTGAGGGTCCATCGCGTTCTCATGAAGCTCTAGGGCGGATTTTTCTGACTGCGACGAGTTCTCACCTTCCAATTGGTATAAAGTGGGGCGGTAAGGCTGGGCTTTTTTACTTGCTTCATTCTTCTTCTACTATTTTTCTGTTTCCGGTGCATGTTACGCACCTTACCTCCAGTCTTAGGGAGAGAAGATGAGTGGTGATGATGATGCTGATGATGCTGATGATATATATATATATATATATATATATATATATATATATATATATATATATATATATATATATATATATATATATATATATATATATATATATATATATATATGCAAGTTTTCATAAAGTACTTGTACTTGTACTTGTACTTGATAACATGTACTTGTACTTGTACTTGTACTTGAACAAATTCTAGAGTACTTGTACTTGTACTTGTACTTGAACAATTCTAGAGTACTTGTACTTGTACTTGTACTTGTACTTGAAAAATGTACTTGAACCCAAGCCTGATATATATATATATATATATATATATATATATATTTATATATATGAATATATATATATATATATAGTATATATATATATATATATATATATATATATATATATATATATATATATATAGTAATCGTGAGTACTTCTTTGGGTACCCCCAAGTATCACATTGCGTACCCCCCGGGGTACGCGTACCCCACTTTGGAGACCACTGGGTTAGATGATCGAAAAAGGGATGGCATAACAGGTGACTCTGGGGGTGTGGGATAAAATGAGAATGGTGGGAAAGTGATTTATTACTGTTAGGACAGATCTATGAGTGTGTGTAAGGAATACATTCTTTGAGCACAGCGGTATTCATAAGCATACTAGAGTTGGTGTATGAAGAGATGGCATCGAAGGGAAAAGTATAATTGATTTTGTGTCGAAGTAGAAAATGCTAAAGTATGTGATGGATGTTAAATCAGTGAGGGAATTGGGGATGGGAATATCAGAATATTATGTTGTTTTTGCAAAATTAAGTTAGTGAGGGCATGAATGGAGAGGAAAGAGAGAAGGAAAGAATTGTGGAGAATTAAAGTGAGATGTTAAGTGAACAAGGTTATAAGAAAAATATGTGATAGTACTTGCAAATATATCAGTTGAATGTGAACAATTCTAGAAGCAAATGAAGGAAGCCTTTGTTAGTATTGCAAGAGAAGCATGTGGATGTGCTAAAGTAGGAAGTAGGAATGTCAATAGAGAGTAGTGGATTGAAGAGAAGATTCAAGCGGTTAGAGGTAAAAAAAGAGGCGTAAAAAAAGAGGTTGAATATGTTTAAAGCCAATTATGAGGTCTCGAAAGAAAGAGAAGGAAAAAGAAGACTAGAAATTGCATACGTATTAGGGAAAAAAAGGTAAATGAACTGTTTGGAAGGAGGATGAATGGGGATGTACAAGGGAATAGGAAGCTCTTCTAGGAGGAATCACGAAAGGTTTTAAAAGGAGAGTAATTGAAATCTTCAAAGAATAAAGAATAGGGATGATGTTTTCGTAACTAATGAATTGGATGTGAGGAGAGTGTGGAGTGAACATTTCGAAAATCTGCATAAAATTGACAGTAATGAAGAGGTGATAGTGAATGTGTTTGGATTTGGTTGTGTAAGAAGAAATAAGTATTTTGGGGATGAGGTAATTAGTAGAAAGGAGGTAATAGGTAGAGTGAGAAACTTGGAATATGGTAAATAAGCAGGTATGGATGGAATTACTGGAGAAATGATCAAGAATGGAGGCGTGATTGTGATTGTCTGGATGTGGAAATTGTGTAGCAAAGAGTTTGTGAAGGATATAATTCCGAAGGATTGAAGGTGAGAATTAGCAATATCCTTATATAATGGTAAGGAAGATAAGGAGAACTGTAGGAACTATAGTGGAATTAGTTTATTGAGTGTTGTTGGGAATATATATGTTGGTATTTTGGTTGAAAGAGTGCGTCGAGTGACTAAGTGACTGAGTGGCGAAGAATAAGATTCATTTAGAAGTGGTAGAAGATGTGCATATCAAATTTTCATATTAAAACAAATGAGTGAGAAAATGAGGGATAAGAAAAATAAATTGTATTTAGGTTTAATGGAATAGATAAAAGGTCACTTACGGTGGTCACGACCAGGTCCGTGGCATGCATTCCTAAAGAAAAGATAGATGGTAGTGGGTCCCCTACCCAACTACCACTGTCCTTTTAGTCGCTATATATATATATATATATATATATATATATATATATTTTTATATTAACAATTTGTTATATATATATATGTTAGAGTATAAATATCTTTTATTATACAATATATATATATATATATATATATATATATATATATATATATATATATATATATATATATATATATATTTATATATATATATATATATAAGCAGTTAAGTTATTAAATAGTTATAGCAAGGCATATAGTATATACATATAGCATATATTTATATATATATATATATATATATATATATATATTTATATATATATATTTATATATATATATATATATATATATATATATATATATTAAGATTTTGTTCTAGATAAAATGTTTTAGTTACAAAAATAGATTTTACAAATGAAATATTTCAAGAGTTTTTTTTATTTATTTATTGATATTACTTTCTTGCATCTCAATATTTTTTTATTCATCATATACTTTTTATGCTCTCTTTAATCAATGTTTATCATATTTTTCCCTCTTTATTTACCTAAACTCTTTGTTATTAATACCCTTTAATATACATTGTAAATGAGCTACGAATAAAATCAAATTTTTAATAATACCAGTAGTAGTAGTAGTAGTAGTAGTAGTAGTAGTAATAAAGGTAAAAATAATTCTGATTTTGAAGTAATACAGTTTAAAGAAAAAATCAATTTCCTCTCTCTCTCTCTCTCTCTCTCTCTCTCTCTCTCTCTCTCTCTCTCTCTCTCTCTCTCCTTCTTCTCTCTCTCTCTCTCTCTCTCTCTCTCTCTCTCTCTCTCTCCAGAAGTATTTTTACTTAAATTTCTCTTAAAATACTACAGACATTTTTTCCTTCAAGAGGTATGCATTTCTTTTATATACTAATTTTAATTTATATCGCATATTATTACCGTAAAAATGAATTGCCTGTTTAATTAATTTAATAGAACTTTGAGTAATATATATATATATATATATATATAGCAGCAAAAGGGTATATATATATATATATATATATATATATATATATATGTTATATTTAGTTATATATATATATATATATATATATATATATATATATAAAATATATATATATTTATATATATATATATATATAGTTACATATATAAGCATATATATACATATGCTATTGGTTATATTGAGCAGCATATATATATATTATTGTATATATATATATATATGTTGCTATATATAACATTAGCAAAGAAAGATATGTTATTGTTAAGGTTATTGCTATTATTACTATATATAAGGTTATTATATTATACATATATATAATAAAAAAAATAAAAAGAGATAAATATATATATATATATATATATATATATATATATATATATATATATATATATATATTTATTTTTATATATATTACTTATTATTAAGCTGTTGTTGTTGTTGTTAGCTGTTGTTGTTTATTATTGTTGCTATATATATATACATATACATATATATATTATATATATATATATATATATATATATATATATATATATGAAACGATCATGAAATCGTTTCTTATAAATATTACCCGTAAACTTATTTTTCTACGAGTTCAATGTAAAAGTGCTGAATCCCTTGCACCTAGTTACGCTTTCTTATATAAACTGAATTAAATTGACCAATCAAATGTAAGATCATAAATAGTTTGGCGTATTTTACCCAAGCTGGGTTTTTTTATGAACAGTATAAGAGAGTCATTCACGATACACTGAGCTGTGAGGGTTCAGGCCCCCACGTCTTTTATATCAAATATAATTAAAAATCAAACATTGTAAAGTGATAATAAATCCCATAATATTAATACAACTAATTGTGATCAATTCTTCAGAAAGTACCAAGATACAAGAAGAGGCACGCCCTTACTTTTGATAGCTTAAACTATAGGACTGTCATTACAAAAATAATATTAACAGTATATTAATTAAATATGTCTGTTTAATAATTAAAATAACATGTGATTGATTGTTAAAATTCTATCGTAGAATCTTTCTTAAATTTAGCTTTCTTTTAAAAAGATTGTAACTATAAAAGAGGTAATTATTGTAGAAATTATTAGTTTTACTAATCTCGTTAATGATTTCTAATCAACTCTAGCGTCTACCATATGAAACGATCATAAAATCTTTTCTTATAAATATTCCATGTAATTCCATTGTAATTGTTTTGATTTCCTTGCATCTACAATAACGTTTTCTTAAATACCCTGAATTGAATTAACCAATCAGATATTTTTATGGACAGTATAAGAGAATCAACCACGAGCAAGTGCCGGTTCAAGCCCCAAATTTATTATATCAATTGTAATTAAAAATCAAACATTGTAAAGAGATAATAATTCCCATAATATTAACACAGCTAAATGTGATCAATTGTTCAGAAAGTGCCAAGATTCAAGAACAGTCACAAGCTTGTTTTAGATAGTTTAAATATAAGACTGTGTCATTATAAAAACATTATTAGCGAAATATTAATTAAATATATCTGTTTAATAATTAAATAACAAATAATATATAGTTAAGATTAAGTACTAATTCCACTTATAATTCGACATTTTATTAATGAAAATGAATAAACCAATAACCAATCATCAATTTAATTTTTCCTATTGTTGAAAGAGATTCATTTGGTTTTGCGTACATAATACATACACACACGCGCACGCGCACGCGCGCGCTCACACACACACACACACACACACACACACACACACACACACACACACATATATATATATATATATATATATATATATATATATATATATATATATATATATATATATAGCGAATAAAGAGATATATATATATATAAATGGTAGAATTTAGAGTATTTCTATACAATGTTAAGGTGATTTGGTGCCATATTAAGGTTAAAGAAGTATAGATTTATTTTGAGGAGACATTTACTTATAGGTCTATATATATATATATATATATATATATATATGAAGTTGGCTCGTAGGTCGTGAGCGTTTGTTTTGCCGAGGTCATTGGGCATGATAAATGTGTCGTTTAGAACTATGTCTGTATGTTATTCGCTATATATATATATATGTTATATATATAGTATATATATATATGTGTTAAGGTTATATATATATATATATATATATATATATATATATAGTTTGATGCCTAGTGACAAGAACATCAAGAATGAGCCTCTGGTTGATAGGAATAAAATTGTATTTCCCCCAATTAACATAAAACTTAGGTTAATGAAACAATTCGTCAAAGCTCTTGATCACATTGAGACTGCTTCAGCTATATTTCTTTCAATTTCCAAGTCAGTGCCGAGAAGAAAAAGGCAGGAATATTTGATGGCCCTCAAATAAGAAAACTCATCAGTGATCCACACTTTGTTACAACAAACAACAATGACTGCAGCAGAGGCTAGGGCTTGAAATGCATTCTCTGATGTGGTACGAAATTTCCTTGGGAACAGGAAAGCGGAACATTGTGGAGGAGCTGCTCTTGAGTTTCCAAGCACTTGTATGTAGAATGAGCATCAAAGTTCACTACTTACATGGTCGCTTGGACGGCTTTCCAGTGAACTTGGCTAACGTGAGCGAAGAGCAAGGTGAACGCTTTCATCAAGACGTTAAAGTTATGGAAGAACGCTACCAGGGCCGATGGGACACCAACATGATGGCAGATTCCTGCTGGTCCTTGATGAGAGACATTCCACAAGCTGTACATAGGATATCATCAAAGAAGAGGTCGTTTATGCAAATGTAACATCACTATTGTCAATTTGCACTATTGTTTACATATTTTCCTTAAATTCACATGTCAATCGTAAAATGGTAATAGCCATTCACTCACATTTATATACATTCACTATCACAACTTTGTACTACGAATCATTAAATGTATTTTTCATTATTGTTGTATATTGTATCTTACCTTATTCTTGTCTGTAAGTATGTTCAGCTCTCATAAATTTGCTGTTTATTTGAAATTGCAATATATGATATCTCAAAAACCTGATGTGATAGAAAAAAACTGCTGACAAATTTGGAATCAGCACCCCAGAAGTACATTAAAACCGAAGGTAAACCTTATGTCAAAAAAATGTTGTTGACCAGTGGTATATTAATTATATTACAGTTTTTCATGTCGTATAAATAATTATCAGATAATAACAGCTTCTGTGTTTTTTAAATTATAGAATATATATATAAAAAGAAGTTTAGAAATTCCTGTATGATGATTTGTAACACTGTGGGAAGACATCTGTATATGAGTATTTTTACTCTTATTGTTTTGACGGTTCTGGATAAGAATACAGGGACCATGGATAATAATAACAGTGATTATCAAGGATTGAGACCAGCGTGAGGAGAGAGAGAGAGAGAGAGAGAGAGAGAGAGAGAGAGAGAGAGAGAGAGAGAGAGAGAGAGAGAGAGAGAGAGAGAGAGAGAGAGAGAGAGAGAGAGAGAGAGAGAGAGAGAGAGAGAGAGAGAGAGAGAGAGAGAGAGAGAGAGAGAGAGAGAGAGAGAGAGAGAGAGAGAGAGAGAGAGAGAGAGAGAGAGAGAGAGAGAGAGAGAGAGAGAGAGAGAGAGAGAGAGAGAGAGAGCTGTATGAATTAAGCAATGTGTGAAAGTAAGATGTGAAATATTTTATTGTAAA
>JABUQX010093429.1:55000-66598 GCA_015478945.1 Trachelipus rathkii | reverse complement strand
AAAGTGATTTAAAAAAAGTCCTTTTGAGTTACTTATATATATATATAAAATATATATTATAATTCGTATAGTCGTTACTATACCGACTCTGTCTATGAGTAGATAAATATTCATTCTCACGTTTTTAAATATATACCGGAACCGTGGTCCTCTGAGGAAGGAAATCCATCAGCCCAAGCCTCGTCGTGTCGAATCGTCGAATATACGACCTTTTTTCTCTTATTATGAACTGGGATTATGCAATCCTTATGAAAATCTCAGCAACACGATCTATTCGTCGAGTATCAATGAAATAGTGATGTGATTGTATAAATTATAAATTTTGATAGCTAGCATTATTGGTGAGTCGTCAGCGGGTAACGATGAGTAATTAGATAGGTTTATCTATTAGAAAAATTATGAAACAGAGCTGTTTATGTTTTACTTTTCGCAGACATCGCGTGGCGAATTCTTCCAATAAATTTTTCAGTCGTTTTGTCTTGATAGACTCTAATAAAACTGTATACAAATTATTCGCTATGCGATAACACGCAGATTTTTTATGCCTTTCTAGCAGAGATTCAAACCTCAGTTCCAAGATGTCGATCAACAGTTCCTGTTCTTCGGAAAATACTACGTTTTTTGGGGAAGGTGGTGGCGATTTGTCGTGAGGAGCGCCCTCGGCGATTCGCACCTTTTTTTCTTTAAAGCTTTTTCTACCTCCAGAAACTTTTTTCCCGTCGCAATCATCTTTAATACGTTTACGAGCCCCGACGGACTTTAGCTTTAGTACATTACACCTGAATCTCAAATGAATTCAAATATTTAAGGTGTTATTGAAATCATCTTCTGCTTATATTTGATCGCTATATAAGAACACCTCATAGGATCGGTTCAAACTTAACTAATAGAATACGCTTCTCGGTGATATTAGCGCTGGCTTGTTGGGGTTTGGACAAACTAAATAATTATACATTCAAATCTGTGACTCAGAAACGAATATTAGATAATATCACGAAGATAAATTCCGTTAGTGACAATAATGATGGATTATTTATTGAATATTCAGTTAATTGATATAATATCCTGTGAGTGATTAATAATATAATATATATATCGTAGAACGATAGTAGTTCGATCTATTTTATGTAAGTGAATAACGAGTTCCTCTTCTATACAGTCTATTATATATTACGTAGCTAAGAAATTCGCTGTTTAAGCGAAACTTGTAACTCATCGTCAAACCTAGATTTTCCAGGTTGTGTCATCTTAGCTTCAATTGCGTGTGTAACTTTAGAAGATTCGCGTATTTCCGAATTTTTTACAGCTAAAGAATGACTCGAATATTGTTAGTTAATGCGCGTAGGAAAGCTCGAAGAAGTGGTACGATCGGGACTAAAGAAAAAAGGCATATCGCACTTCACTCACTGGAACTTGCCTTATATATACTACTAATATTTAATATGATGAGATATATAATCAAATCAATGACGGCCCTATTACGATCTTTTTATATAACTTTTTTAAGGCTTACGTCATCAGCTAGTTATTACGTGGCACCCCCGGAGATTAGGGTGACGACTACTAACTAATAATTAATAAATATATTTTATTTTATATTTCGTAATAATTATTGATCAGTTATTTGTAATATTTGTTATTTTTTATATAAAACAATCGATTATATATTCGTATATTCAAAATTTAAATATTCAGTAAGAGTACCTGAGAGACAAATATATAAATATTTTATTTTTTCACAGTCTGAGAATTATTATTTCCTATATATACGGTAATTAAGAATCTATTGAGGTAAATTAATTATACTGATAAAACTTTAGTCATATAATTAATATGAGCTTAATTAATAGGTTATTGACGATAGTTCGCATAAGTCGTAAATAATTAATTTTAATACGTCGTTTTGGTATACCATTTTCGTACGACGATTTCCTCAGTGAGATGATATAATATGCCGTACTACTATATAAACTAAGCGACGCTATATATATAGTTTGAAAAGGGAACTTAGAGTAGATATTAGTACACATAATAGTTATATATAAATAACGTGTACTTTATTTATTATTATAATTTTGCTGAGCATAAACTATTCTGAGTATAGATGAGTATGATATAGAGGTAATGTTCAACGGTATATAATATATAAAACGAAAGGTCTATGATATTTACTCCCACGTATACACCTACGATGTAGCATCGATATATAACTACTTTATTACTCTCGGGAGATGGGCTAGCTAATATATAATATTTATAGTTATCCTTATGAATACGATTTTATTTTTTATCGAATAGTAGATAACAACAATTTAATAAATACGTAGAATCATAGGACTATATATTTATTAGAGAGTGACGGTAGCCCTTAAGTATTCTGAGCGTCACTATCTACGAGCAAGTTGTTAAGATAAAACCTGTGTGAGTGAGTCAGTACTCTATTACACGTGAATGCTCGAGATTCAATACTAGTTATTTTACGTGAGTATAAGCGAGTTTACGGATTAATCGAGAGAATATAAATAAAATAGCGGCTGTAATGAGTATTCTATTACTACGTAAATCCAGCTCGATTAATTATATTCGGGCACACTTATTATGTAAAAGTAACGTAAAATACTTAAAGGGATTACCATTGCGACTTCTCGAGATCGTCTAAAAGAAAATATAAACGTACTTATATATATTTATATTTCATGGGAGAATTGAGATATGGATTTAGGAATATATGTCATACAATTTAGTGTATAGAGAAATATTACACAATCGTTACTTACTATAAATAACAAATTGAATTACAAATAAATGCTAACATAATAATTTCAAATGCTGAAAATACAATAAAACTCAATTTTAATTAAACTTGCCTAGTCATACTCAAGGTTATGAAAATTAATATGTTAAGTACTTTGATTGTAATAAGTCATCTATTCATGGAAAATTATTTTCGGCCACAAAATAAGTTTGGTGTACTAAATATGAGTGAGGTATAGTAAAAGTAATAATCTAAAATTGTGAGTGTCACCTAAAAGTCATTAATATAAAATTATTATCATTTTAAAGGAGATAAGTTACCTATATATATATATATATATATATATTTGTAGAATTTAAATAAATTCTGATAGATAAATAAACATAATAGTTACTTACTGATTATAATATTCATTATCTATATCTATCATTATATGATTATGCCAACTGTAGGACATCTATTTTATACGTGAGGCTAATTACGTTATTTATTTTTTTATTTTATTTATCTGTAGCGATAAAAAATTATCTTAAAAGGGATACTAATTAATTTAAATTTTATTGAGGCACTATATATATATAATATAAACACCCATAAATAATAAAGGATACGGTTTTATTTGTATCTAATCACCTATTACCTCACAAGGGGAACACTTAATAGAGTTTTTTTGCCAGAAATTATTTGAAACATAGCGTCCAGGAACCTATATACTACTGATATCCAAAACCTAGGCTAATAAAATCAAGAGAGATACCCAATAGAACCCTACTAACACGATTTTAGATTTATTATCACTGATTAATCTAAATTATTCCTGAGTTATTATGAAAGTTTTCAATTACTAGGCATGTAGTTTCCTTTCCGGCTTTTTTACTCACTGGTTTTGTTTTTTTATTTTCTGAGGTGATAAAAAATTCCAAAGGAACAATTATAATTAATATATTTTTTATGGAGCACAAATTCATAATAAAAGAATTACTTTTTTTTTGGTGCCACCTACTCATTAAGCATATAGGTATCTAGAATTGGTAATATTCAAGATGAATGTCTTCTTTGTTATTATTAAGCATTAAAGACAAATACTATCCTGAAATTCAATTAAGAAGTTAAGTTTACGTAGTTACGGAGATATATAATAATGTTAATATTGTACAGCGCCCTTACTACACGTATATTGGGATACATATAATTACCTACCTCATTAAAATGGTAATTTGGGTAACTTTTTTATAAATGTATTAAATAATAATTTATGAGAGATTTGTAAGACCATCGGATATATATGTTAGAATAATAGGCCATTTATAATTATGTGCTTAAAAAGTAAAATTCACAATATCATATCATACTTAAGTAAATAACAAAAGAGTTTACAAAATAGTACATAAATACATAGTAATGGACTTACAATAAATAAATTTTCACTTGCTAGGTAACAGGTTGAAAATATAAGCCTGTATATGCATTATCTTCACCGAGGTAATTTAAGGCTAAATAATTCTTTATAGTTATTATAAAAGGAATAAAAAAGATCAAATTTGTCCATAAAACTGACATATATAATATATATCGCAATCACTATAAACGGGTAAGTTCCTATTTTGAATATTTTAAAAAATTCGTTAAAAAAATATGGTCATTAACGTAAATTACAATATTCATTATATATCAATTAGTTATGAACCTACTCTATAATGGAGAGGCATACTAGTTTATACGGCCTTAAATTCCGTGTTTTTTTATTTATTTTATTCACTGGTGGTATAAAAATTTCTAAAGGATAATAATGATAATTTTAAAATATTATTTTTTAGTGAGCTCAACATATATAATTTACTATATATATAAAGGGACGGTGTATTTTTGTGTCATCATACCTATATTACGCAAAGGGTAATAGTATGAAGTTATTGGCGTGAGATTAGATAGTTAGTCTTATCTTATTTTTATCACTATATAATATGTTAAACGGAGGAAAACACTATTAAGGTTTTTCCGGATAATTTTATTTAGGAAACTTTAGTCCCAAGGAATTATACCCTGTATACCATATATGAGCAAACATAGTGAGAGTAAGAGTACCTAATATAGGGACCCAGGGTTGTTTGAAGAAACCGAATCTTTAGTTTTTAAGATTTCCTCAAATTATTCCTGAGTATTAAAGTTTTGCGAGAGAGAGGTTAGTATTAGGCAGTCAGAAGTAAGTGCGTGTGGTGAGGTCTGTGTAAGGTCAAACATTTTCCGTGGAGAATTGAACATCATATTCTCGCACTTATTTTATATATGGCCCTTATATAGTTTTTATTTTAAACGATTTTACACGAGTAAAATACTCTATAAAAAATTCCCAAAATTTGCTCTCTGAACCATTTTTTTTGTTTCATATGTGGACAGTAGTAGTGTGTTTGTTTAAGAAGGTTGAGTCATATCTCAATTGCATACCACACGTGTAACAGGACGAAAGGCAAATCAATCAGTATGATTATTTTATATTAGACTAAAAAGAATGAATACGTAGTTCACGCGGAGCTAACATTAAATATGATGTATTTGGTCTACGCACCCTTACTTCACACTAGATTGAAAAAGATTTCCCGGAGGCTCTTGCACTTCAGAAAAACATGCTGCGCACAGCAATAATGGCGACGCAGTTTCCGTCTATTAGATCGGTTACCACACGCTTAACTACTCGGCAATGGAGGAGCTGAATATCTATGAACGTTTATGCGAATTAAGTATGATTCAGCAACTCTTCTTGCTGTCTTGATTTCTGCCAGAGTAGACGGTCGCTCTCATTGGAAACGGGAATAATTATTTTGCCCGTTCGTACTCCGGGGAAATCTCTCGTAATATACTGACTAGACTGTCAGATCTCTCGCGTGTATTCTTCGAATCTAGGAGCTGAAGAGTGCGGGATCCGTAAGCAAATATCTGTATTCTACGTTAAACTTTCAACACGTGAGTCCATTAAGATGGGCCTCCCGACAGCCATAAGGGTAAGTCAAGGGGACGTCCAGAAATCCTACGAACAAGTGATAAGGTACTGAGGGGCGATAAAGCATCTCTAGAAAAAGAGAGATATTCCGAAGCCGGCTTTCTAAAAATACGACGTTGCACTCGGGGCGAAATATAGCGACTGACTAGTTTGCAGTTTGAGACATGCCTATCAGTTCGTTAAAACACGCTTAACGAGCTTACCTGTAGAGCATAAGTTATAATGGACAATTGCAGAAATAAACAAGTTAATATATAGAATATTGTTTGATGGGGTGTATTTATTTATTTCTCGAAAAGTAGTGCTTCAGAGAGAGAGAGAGAATCATACGATGTCGTCTGGAAGGAAACTCAAGCGTAATAAGTAATTATGCACTATTGGTAAAGGAAAAAATATAACTTTTATACTTTTGGGTATTTATTGTTATCTAATTTATGAGAACTAGAGCGATAAACAAAATGAAAACCCTCACTCAAGATTCGTGAATTCGAGTCTGAGTGTGCATGGGTAACATCGTGCAAAAAAAAAAGATTCCTTGTAGCATCGTCGGAGCTTAAGAGAAAAACGAAATAACTCGCAACATGCAATAATTTTTTACGATTATTTGCGCTAAGGAACAATATCCTTACGCTGATCTCCACGAATGTTATTAGTTTTCTGAGACACAGTCGCTACTTTCCGGACGATATCTAGATAGTTGCAATGTAATATACATTACCTTTACTTCTCGGGAGATTGTGAGAGTCAAAATAAAATTTTCGTTTCCTTAAGCGAGTTATTTTCTTATTTGAGTAAATGTGACAAAATATTTATTTTTGATTTTTTGTGGATATTTTTTTATATCTTCAAAACTACGATTAGATATAACAAGAAAATAATAATAATTTCTTATAGAGAATCAGTCAGTACTGATTGCTTGGTGAATTATCCGAAATCATATTTATTATTTACTTGTTATGCTATCGTAAGTTATTTAGAGATCTAAAATAATAAATATAAACTAATACATTATAAATAAAATAATAATTTTTTCGCCATTTATAAATTATCAATTTAGATCACCTGATTCCACTAGACGTTAATTTGGTATTTTCTTGTTACTTATCGTATGATTTTATAAGAGAAAAAAAATTATGTACAAATAATATTATTTTTTTTTTTTTTTCTCACTCAATTTTTATCAGAAACAATTTTCATTACGCTGATTTCCACGATAAGATATTAGTTTTTCTTTAGTATCTATCGTAGGTTTTTCGAAGTGAAAAAACTAGCCAAAAAAAATCAAACATTTTGTAGTGTCATTTTAATCAATATCTTACGCTGGATTCCACGAATGTTAATTAGTTTTCTTTGTACTATCGTAAGTTTTTGTGAGAAAAAAAATTAATAACCCAAAAATTTTCCATTTTAAGTGCACATATCTTCGCTGTTTCCACGAATGTTTATTAGTTTTTTCTTGTACTATCGTAGTTTCGAAATTTAAAAAAATAAATAACAAATAAATAATAAAAAAGTGCACATATCTTACGCTGTTTCACGAATGTTATTATTAAGTTTTTTCTTGAGTAGCTTATCGAGTTTATTCGTGAGAATAAAATAATAAAATAAAAAGAAATAATAATTATAAAAAAATACCCATTTTTAATACAAAATATCTATCGTGATATTTCATCACGAATGTTATATTTAAGGTTTTTCTATTGTAGCGATACGTTATAGGCTCGAGTGAAAAAAATAAGATAACTACAAAATTATTTTTTTTATAATTTTAGAAATATATTTACGCTGATTTTACGAATGTTATTAGTTTTCTTATTGTAGACACCTCATAAATTTCCGGGGTGTCAGTTGGCACTGAAAAATTAAATGTTTAATCTACTTGTTACTTTCATCGTCGGAGATTGAGCAAATAAAATTATTTGTTCTTAAGTACGAGTTTAATATTTCTAAATATGAGGAACTATAAATAATAAAATAGTTCGAGGAATCTTGCCGATTCGCAGAATCAGTACTATCTGAAAGGATTTAGTGCACGTAGTTGTAAACGAATACATAAGTATAGATCAGATAAACTTGAGCGACTACTAGAGTAGATATATATACTACTAAGTACCTATCGAGATCCGTAAGAGATCAAATAAAAAATATTTAAGATTAATACATAAAGAACATAAGAAGCATTAATGAATTAAAGGAAAATACATTTCAATTTAATTAATATTTATTCTCTATTAAAAATGATATCTGTCTTTTTCAATATATCAAACATTTTCTCTTAAAATTTCAATAACGCAAGATTACTCGAAAAGAAAAAATATATAAATTATATTTTTTTTAGTCGTATAAGTAATCACTATATTATACAGTATGATCACCAATTATTCTATTCGAGAAACGTCGTTGAAGTTTAAATAAATTTCACGAGAGACTAAAAATAGCGGTGTAGTATAATGCTTAGAACTGCACCCTCGTTACTCCTTCAGGAGTGTCGAGTTGGCACTAACAATTAACATGTTACTTTGTAACTCGACAAAGAGAGCGAAAAGAGTATGAACAAATATAATATTGTAGTTCTAACGTTTTCTATAACGCAAGGTATATTATATTTAAAAAATAAGCCCCAAATAAAATTATATTGAAGGTGAGTCTAAATGGCTTCGCGTTTAGAGTACAATTTCTACGTAAATTAAGGTTAAGCGTGTTTAGCTGTAATACGATCATTTGTAGCACCATGTCGAGTGTACGTCACTATCTCAAATGCGTTCCGATATTTTTGAATGGCTTTATGAGCTTAATCTTATTATTTTTTAATTTTTATTAATATCTTTTTTAATCTCACTCTGAGTCAATACAAAATAAAAAGGCCCATATATTATACACGCGTCCTCGGAGTATCTTCGCTTTTCAGACAGAAATATTTTCTGGGGTGCCTGAAATCCTAATATTTCAATAATAAGGTAAGGATAAACAAATAACTCTTTTGAGTACAGAGTATTGTATTTTTCATCGCGCGTTTATACTTTTTATGTAAACTTTGAAAGACTCTTTACAATATAGCTCTAACTAAACCTCCTTGACTCTTGTCTAAGACGATAGTAGATACCTCTCTGGAAACACTTTTTATGAGAGGAATTTATTGATCTTATAAAATTTTTGAGTATTAAGAACATTCTCAATGGTTTAATTATGAAAAGGTCATAATGATAGATAAAACGTCACTAATTTGAACGAATATACATAATCACATAATATAATATTCTTTAGAAATTATCGGAAACAGATCCAAAATTTAATGACAGAATAATCAATAATAAATGTAATGTATTAAATAATATATAATAATAATAATAACTATTTATTATATATATAGATAATAAATAATTTATGACTATATAATCGATAATAGATATTAATAATAATAATAATAATAAAGTCATAATAAATAATTAATAATAATATATATATATAATATTTGAATAATAAAATGAATAATAATTTTAATAATAATAGTGTAATCAATAATAATATAATGAATTACATTTATAATTAATATATATAATAATTATAATATAAATTAATTATATTTAAAAATATGTTTCATCAATTCTACCTATTGTGAATCAGCTAGTAAAAAATAATATGTTATCTAGAAAATAGTTGAGGATAAAAAAAATATTTTTGGTGAGTTATGTATATTATTTATGGATAAGTTTATTTTTTTCAAATCCCAGAAACTAACGTAATAGTTACATTAGCAAAATAATAATAACATTCTAGTGATAGGAATCAGCTGATAACAATATTAATGTTTCTGAACAATATGGAAAAAAGTTTTTTTGTGATTATATTTTTTGTATTTTTATTATTTTTTTTCCTCGAATAACCCTACGATAGCTACATAAGAAATACTAATAACATTTACGTGGAATCAGCGTAAAGAATATTTGTTTCCGAAGGATAATTTTATTATTTTTTATTAATTATTAAAAATTGGTTTATTTCTATTACCTTCTGCCAAAATCAAATGAAAACAAGAATAATAAAACTTACGTTAGGGAATCAGTACGTTAAATACTTGTTATCCGGAAGTAAAAAAAAATAAAATATTCTTATTTTTAATCCTCATGTAAACTTCATTCGACTCGAAAAATACGATAAGCTTACAAAAAAACTATAAATTACCTTTGTATGAATCAGAGTAAAAATGTTTGTTCGAAAATAAGGAATTATTAATTTTTATTTATTTTTTATTAAGTATTATTTAATTTTTTACTCACTTTTCAGAAACTTTCGATAGCTACAGATAAACGACATTAATTCTTGAGATAATCAGCGTAAATTTATGTTTTCCACTAAAAATAAGGATTTATATTAATTATATTTATTATTATTATCTTTAGTTAAATATTTTTTCTTTTCTCCAAAATTAACGAATAGCTACAGAATACTTAATAACATTATCGTGGATCGTGGAGTGATAAAATATTTATTTCTTCCGAAATGGAAAAAAATTTTATTTAGTGATTAATTTTGTGCATGGCCTGTAGAGTAGATATTGCCGAAAATAGAGAGATAGCTCCAAGAAAACAAAAAACATTCGTGGAATCAGCGTAGACATTTGTTCCGAAAATGGAAGAATAATAATTCTTGGATTTTTTTGGCTTATTTATTATTTTTTTCAAATCATATAGAACTTTTGGGAGTTGGAGCATAATAAAATATTTTCGTTCCCTTTAATAGCGTAAGTTATTATATTTCATATAATACAAATTTTTATTTTTAAAAGGTGCTAGAACTTATCGCAGAAGCCTACGTAAAGTTTAATAAAGGTGTGTAACGAAGTTATATAGATTACGAAAACTGCTGTGAATCATATTGGAGTAATATTACGTCTGAATTCAAAGATTTGGAAGCTACTATCGAAATCTTAATATTATTAATTTTTTAATATATAATATATTTATATTATATATAATTTTATATAATATATATATATATATATATTATATATTAAATATATAATATATTATAAATATATTTACAGACCCAATTTATATATATATATATATTTTATATCTATAAAATACATCATATATTTATTTTAAATAATTTATATATATAATATATACTATATATATATATATATATATATATACTATATATAATATATAATATAATATATATTATATATATAATATTATATATATATATATATTTATATTATATAAATAATTTTTATATATATCTATAACATGAAATATATATATATATAATATAATATATATATATAATATATATTAGATATAGAATTATGCAGGGTGTTTCTTAAGATCCTTACCGACAAATTGATAAGTTAGATAGGTTATGTGTAGGTCAAATATTTTCATTAAATGAACCATCTCACCCGATGTCCTCAGAGAGGTGTATTCGCATCGGACGAGTTGCGCCGAAAATGTAGCACATGTAAGTAAAACAACAATGAAACACGTGTACAGGCATACGTATTTATTATTGATGCGGTTACAATGTATGTTCAAAGTGTCGGCCTTCTTTGCGGGCCCAGACCTGATATCGACGTAGCAACACACAGTAACTTTGTCGATCACGTGTGTGTCCTGGTTGATGAGGTTGAATGCGTCCTGTATTCTGTGCAGTAGATCCGATGTATTAACTACGGGCGTCCCATACACGATACCCTTAACGTACTTCCATAGGTAGAAGTCAAGGGGCGTCAGATCCGGTGACCGGTGGCCAGGTAACGGGTTCCCCCGACCTATCCATTGTTCGCCGAAGTCGACCGTGAGCTGTGCCCTAGCATCGATGCAGAAGTGGGGGGCACATCATG